>BSAI01000046.1:468329-518899 GCA_036245035.1 Adrianichthys oophorus | reverse complement strand
AACAAACTGAAAGGTGATTAGAAAGTGATCTGAGAGTATGGGGTTATGAGGGAGCACACTCAGCTGATCTCTATACCATGAGTTAAAACAAGGTCCAGGGTGTGCTTGTGACAGTGAGTGGGTTCCTTAACATGTTGTGTGAAACCAACAGTATCTAGTAAAGCTGAGAAAGCATTTCCTAGACAGTCACTAGGGTCATCAACAGGAATATTAAAATCCCCTACTATTATTATTTTATTAGAATCTAAAACAATAGTTGATAGAAAGTCTGCAAACTCAGTTAAAAATTCAGAGTACGGGCCAGGAGGACAATAAATAATTATGAATGAAACAGATTTTGGAGTTTTCCTGTTTGAGTGATTTATAGACAATATGATGGATTTAGGAGTTATAAATGTGTTTGACTTTAGTGTTAAGAAGTATGCTATACTGTGATATTACTGCTAACCCACCTCCTTTCCCAGAAATCCTGGATTTCTGATAGTGTAGGAAATAATTTTCCGATTATGCCTAAATGCGTGTTAAAGAATGGAGGTCTGGAACGATTTTGAGGTTTTCCACCAAAATAATTATTTCTAAAACATAAGTGCTAATGACAGAGCTCTGGGTCTTCAAAATGTCCCTATCTGCTACCGTCTAAATGGACGTTCTAACACCAGGCACGATGAAGAAGATGCGCTCTCGCCCTTGACCCATCCATCCATTAAACACAATGATTATACATATTCAAACAGATGGCTGGATCTTCATCTCCAATTGGTCCTTCGCGCCTCCTGTCTCACTTGTAGATTCTTGTGGACTCTGTTCCCAGATGAACAGTTTCTAAATTCACGTCTAACTTCAGAGGAGCCAATAACTAGAGTTGACAGTTCATTTGGCGTGTACCCAAGGGGAGAAAACTTATTATGTAGCAGGAGCTTCAGTAGCTCTTAAGAGTTTACGTTTAGCACTATGCTTCCTTCCCACCGGTACAAACCCATTCTGAGTTTTCCTCGGCTGCTGCCCGGGAGGGGCTTGAGTGCTCGGCAGTTTTGTTCCGGTATTGCGAGCTGCACTGCCGGTAATAATCTGGCTAACAGGCTTAGCATCCGATGTGCGTAGCTGCGCTTCTAACTGTTCTAGCCTGGCCTCCAAGTCTAAAATAAGGCTAAACTTAACACATCTGCCACTATATTCACTAAAGGAGGAAGGATCTTCACTGAACATTTGGCACATGGAGTAAGACAGAGGAGTGAAAGCAGATGAGGTGGAGGCCATGCTAGCACTTAGAAAATGCTAGTGGTGTTTGTCTAAGGGGAAGAAACTATGTCTCAGACTGCTTAGACAGCCAAGGTTAACACAGTAGTTACTCTCTAGAATGCTAAAGAAGATACTAATGTTAGTGTTGATATTAATGTTTGAATACCAAGCAAGGTAACACTAAGTTAGATATTAACAAAACGGGCGCTCAATGACAGGAGCAGCAAGGACAAAGACCAAACACTGGTTACGCTCACATGGAAATGATGTCCTACAAGCCACTTGAATTCCTGCACATCTTTGCTTTGATCCTTGCACATTTGTTTAACTGTTGCACAGTATGCTGTGCTGTGTAGGCTGGACGGTGGCACAGTGGATAGCACTCTTGCCTCACAGCAAGAAGGTTCCCGGTTCAAGTCCTGGCTGGGGGACTTGAAACAGTGTCACCAATGGGGGACCTTTCTGTGTGGAGTTTGCATGTTCTCCCCGTGCATGCGTGGGTTTTCTCCGGGGACTCCGGCTTCCTCCCACCCTCCAAAAACATGCTTCACAGGTTAATTGGTTAATCTAAATTGTCCCTAGGTGTGGATGTGAGTGTGCATGGGTGTGTGATTGTGGTGACAGACTGGCGACCAGTCCAGGGGTATCCCCTGCCTTTGCCCATGAGTAGCCGGGTTAGGCTCCGGCAACCCCGTGACCCCGAAAGGGATAAAGCGGCTTAGAAAATGAATGAATGTTGCACAGTTTTTCTGCTTTTTTTTCTTTTTATTTATCTGGATTGTCTGCCTACTTCAAGGTGAACTGTCACTGAATCGGATTTTACAATATATAATGACAATACAGGCTTTCTGTTCTTTTCTATTCTATTTTATAAGAATTTATAAGAATTTTATAAGACCATTTTCTCTCTGGTTTAAACTCTTTGAAAGTTCAAACCCTCACAGAAAAACAAATAAACCCCAAAGACACCTCTGATGACCAGATGACCTTTTCTTTTGAATATTATTATTGTTCTTGTGTTAATACTTTTTATTTGAGGGTTAATAAAATGAAAGAAATGAAAAGTGATCAAGAGATTTTAATGCAAAACATACATTTAAAATTTACTATAACAGAAGAACAGAATTATAAAAGTTTAAACACAAACATTTATATTAAACAGAAGTCAAACAGGATATCAATTTGTTATATTGGATGCAGTTTGTGCCTTCTATAAATACTTGTATTATAGATTTGTCATAACTATTTTGAATAATCAAACTGTAAATCATTGATTAGAAGTTTTTATCTGGCATAAATTGCATTAATATCTATTTTTTATAATTTATTTAACATAAATAAATAGGAGTAA
Organism: Adrianichthys oophorus; assembly: GCA_036245035.1. Taxonomy (NCBI): domain Eukaryota; kingdom Metazoa; phylum Chordata; class Actinopteri; order Beloniformes; family Adrianichthyidae; genus Adrianichthys; species Adrianichthys oophorus. The sequence goes on along the minus strand of BSAI01000046.1, from coordinate 516,309 downwards.
GCATGGGAGTGTATTGTGTTTAAGACTGCAACAAAAACAATAAAAGTAATTTAAAAAAAAAACGTAGCTACACTCTGTCTCCTTTCATTAATAAAAAGCATGTTTGAAAAACAAATGTCTATATATTTGTGTTACCAAATATAACCTCCACCACAACTACACAAACACACACAAAAATAGCTTTTCTTCCGAGTCTTGGCTTTAGCAACAACAGGTTGTCATTTTGACAATTTTGCTGACAGAACAGGTAAACATGCATGTCGAAAAAAACGTGGACTCTTAAACACAAACTAATGCATGTGGTAAACATCAAGTGTCCATTTCTTGTAAGAAAAGTGATCAAAATGAAACAAAAGTTGAAAATAGCGGTTCCCTCCAAGATAAATGTCCGTCATGCTACTTCCGCCACGAGACTGTGCGAAGCAATTCCTTTTAATTGCAAAACTAATTAGGTATGTCAGGTATTGTGTTCTGGGTTGTGGAATTTCTATTAAAAAAAAATCCAACATGAAAGACAATTTAACAGATATATGTGGCACATTAAACTGTATCAGAAGAGCAGTAATCTCCCAGTTCCTGATGGCGTCCTTAGAAATCGCCATAGCAACAGAACATACACTTCGGTTTGACTAAAAGACCTGAAAAACAAAAAAACTAGGGCTCTTACACATAAGCAAAATGCATAAAGTTGAAAATAAGTATCTATTTTGTGCCAGAGAAGAAATCGAAAAAGACCTTAAGTGTCTCTAAATCCTACAATGTCGTTATTTCCCACTAAAAACAGAAAGGAGACACCAGTTTTTTTCTTTTCTGGCCGCTGGGAAACTTGTCAGTCACGTGACCTAAAGAAAACAAGCCATGGTACAATTCTAGAGCCCAGTGCATCAAGAAACGACGAGTTGGGGACACCCAAAGGGTCAAAACGTGACGCGGAGGGTCCTTTCACGTGCGTCAATATATGACAAGAAGAGAGTGAGAACGTGTTGCATGGCAGCAGTCACGCAGCCACAGTCATGGTCACAAAGCTGTAGTCAAGCAACCACAGTGATACAGCCGCAATCATTGGGCTGCAGTCACGTGGCAGCAGTCATGGACAAGCAGTCATGCAGCTGCTTGACTTGATACTGCCCCACACAGCGTCCAGCTTCTTCCTCAAGAACCGTCTACAGCCAGCAGCACTGACGGTCTTTTTAGTGAATCACCTGCTTGAGGTTCCTCTCTTTCATACTCAGCTTTCTCAGCAGAGACAGAGCTCACTTTCCCACAAACTCTCTACAACCAATCTCCACTGGGCAGACACTAATTCTACCTCAAACTTCCTGGGCTTCTGCCACCAACTCTTGAGTTCAGTGTTTCCAGTGTCTTCTTTTACCACAGGGATATGCTCTGAAAACAACTCACAATCAGGGAAATCTGCAGAATAAGATCATAGATGTTTCAAGGCTGGAAAACTCCTCACTACACACTTTCTAAACTTTTATCAGACACACATGAACATTTTCACATTTTTCTCTCTGGTTTAAACTCTTTGAAAATTCAAACCCTCACAGAAAAATAAGTCCAGTAGTAGAGAAAGAAATCAAAGATCTGATGGCAATCAAAGATTTACGTAAACTAAACAAACTAAACGCACAGGAGACACGGTTTCAAAATGGTGCCGTACGTATCAGGAAGTAATGGTGACAGATTTGGCCTCATTTTACGAGAAACAGAGGTAAGGTATTTATTTGATGGGTGACGTCACACCTCGATTCGTTCATTGTTTCTGTCAATGGTCAAGAAGCATGGCCTCCAAAGTAGTGGTGACCCTCCCAGCCACTCCGCACTTGTCCCCCATGGGAAGAGGCCGAGCTACCAGGGCCTATACGCCCCAACCCAAGGCCTGGCTCCAGAGTGGGGCCCCGGTGACTCTGACCTGGATGAGAAAACCAAAGTGAATCTTTCTGTTGCTGACATTCTGAACCGCTCTTAGTCTGGCCCGTCACCAAGGACCTGCTGTCTGCCATTAAAGACCCCACCAGGGCCACTAACCACAGACAGCCTAGATCCTCGGATCACTCGGGCACGCAAACCCCTCCACCACGTTAAGGTGGCGGTTCACGGAGGGGATTTTTTTTTTTTTTTTTTTGCTTTATGTTTTTTTTTTACAGTTTATTTTATTTGGACTTTATTTTTTTTTTACAGTTTTTTCCTTTTTTCATAGTTTTTTTTGTATTTTTTTATTGATTTCTCTGAACTCTGTCAGCTCTTTTTCTGACTCTTGTTCTTGTAGACTAAAGACCGTTCCTGTCAGTCTTTGTTCGTCACAGTTTTGGTTTTTTTGTCTCTTTTTTTTCTTTACACGTCACTGCTTCCGTTTTTCCACTTCTTTTCATTTTTTTCTTTATTAGGGATTGGAATTAGGGGATGTTTTTGGACAGAGGGAGAAACCCGAGTTCCGGGAGAAAACCCACGTTGGGACGTTGTCTTAAAGTTGAGTCATGGCATCTGGATTCAGAGTGGCTCCATCAGTCTGAGGAGAAGCTGATGAAGCCACTTTGGCCGACTGTTGATCATTCCCAAAACGAAGACTTTAAGTTCTGATGCCATGACTCAACTTCAAGACTAAATCATCTGGAAGAATCAGAACCTTTATCGGATTGGGAAAAGAAGAGTTTTGTCTTCAGGGAATGATTAAACTACATCTTCAGGTGTCTGTGTTGGGGGGGTCTTGGTCCAGCTCTCCAACAGTCCAACAGTCCAACAGTGCTCTGAAAGATATCTGTATATAAAGGTCTCCTACACATCTACCTGTTGCAATCCAATCTTGGGATATTTTTGGATGTTTATTAGAGTACTTTTTTAAGCATTTACTAGATATAAACACTGAAATTATCCATGCATCCAACATCTTCACAACCTGCTGAGTCCCTTTCAGGGTCACAGGTTTCAGCCCAGGTACAGTTGGGTGAAGGCGGGGTAAACCCTGAACAGGTTGCCAATCAGTCACAGAGCGACACACTCACAGTAACCCCCTGGGGCAATTCAGAGACAGCAGTTACCCGATGAAACATGTTTTTGGACTGTGAGAGGAAGCTGGAGAAACCTCACACACAAATGTGGAGAACATGCAAACTTCACACAGAAACGTGCCCTCTGGGGTTTGGACTGGAGTGTTTTCACGGTAAGGCCAGAGTGCTAACCACTATACCACAGCCTTTTTGTTCACAGACAGCTAGTAATAACACATCACAAGCATTTCTACTGAAGTCTAGCTAAGGTCAAAGGTACTCAGAAACTTGCATCAGAACAACAGTTTGACAAATATATTCAACTTTGTCAGCAATGTCATTCAAAGTTCATTATTCAAAGAGCCATGAACACACAACGGCGCTTAACAGATGAGCAGCGCCACCTGGCCATAGTGCGCCTTCAGGTTGGTACTAGACAGTCTGATGTTGCAGGGGAACTTGGTGAGTCTCAAAGTGTCATCAGCAGACTAGCATCAAATCATAGAACTACTGTCAGAGTTTGTGATAAATCCAGGAGAGAAGCCCCACCAGTGACAGACCACAACCAGGACCAGAACTGAAGGAACTCTGCTCCCGGACATGGTTTGACTCCACTGACACCAAAACACAACAATGTGACCTGGACAATGCAGCAATGGTCGACTGTTCTGTTCAATGATGAGTGTCGGGTCACCTCGCACAGAATCATGGTGGTCAGCGTTTCTGGAGAAGGCAAGGTGAGAGAAACACCGAGGTCAACGTGATCATCCCCATATTCCGCCAAGTGTCTGTTCATGTATGATAATGCTCCACCACATGGAGCCAAAATATTCACAGCTGGACTTCAGGGGGTGGGAATGTCTCATATGGTCTGACCACCAATGACCTCTGACCTGAACCCCATAGAGCACATCTCAGACCAGCTGAAGCAGAGACTGGTTGATCGTGCCCCACCCCCAAGGAACCTGCAGAACTGCATGTAGGACTTGTGGAACAGTGGAACATTGAAGAACAACACTATGAGACAACTGAGGAGCACAAGATGCTGCTGTCAAGCTGATATTGTGGCACACGGTGGAACGTCAGAAACGGTCAGTCTGAAGGGAGGCTGAAGGGGCAAAGAGCAACTGTGAGCTGTGCAGCCAATGAGGGTTGGTTTCCGGTGAAAAAAAGAATTCTGTTCCTGAATTTTCTGGAGAGATTCCTGCTACATAAACCAGGCCGCTCTGGTCACACTACATTGTGACAATTCGTAATATCAAAGGGAACTTTTATGTTTTTCATTTCAATTCAGACCCAAGAGGAAAGCAATGATTCTTTGATTCAAATTCAAGCCTTCAGAAACTGATGGTTTGGTTGAAATAACATTTTTTATCCTGCCATGAGTTTGCTCTTCTCATACATTGTGACTCCAGCTCTCCACGCAGGTTACAGTGACAGTGGAAACTGAAACCGTCTTTTGTGGAGCAGGATCACATCACTGACTGATGCAACAAAGGACAGATGGAGAATTTCTGCTGCTTCCAAGCTCTAGCTCAGGTAAAACTACACCTTCATGCTCATTCCAGCCTAAAATATAACAAATAAACACAATCTGAAAAGAACATTTCTTTCATCGTGATGGATTTTCAAGCCCTAAAGGACAGAGCAGCAGAAACATGTCAGGTCCTGATGCAATCAGGGAGTAAACAAAGCAGCCGGCACTTTTATCCCCAACTGAAAACATCATTTCAAAAAAAGGGGGGATTATGTAAAGTCGCTCCACAGCTTTAATACCACCAGGAATACTCTGCCTGAACGAGCAAATCCGAAAACCGCTGCTACACTGTGACACGGAAGGAGGCGGATGGAACGTTTGTGCCTTTATTTACATATTTCTTCAACAGAGTTGACTCTTTTTCACATTTTTACAGAACACAAAGCTCTTTCCAGGTTCTGGAATTACAGAGATGTGGATGAAGCAGGTCTTCTCACAGCTTTTGAATGAGTTCTGGAAGTGGAATGGTTTAGAACCATTTTTGAGCTCTATGTGCAAAACGTGCTGTCATTAAACGCGCATTTCAGGCTTCTGTGTTCAAAACTCTTGCGTAGTTACACAGGCTTTCACGACCATTTTCAGGCTCTACATACAAAGCGTACAGCCTCTGAACGTACGTTATGAGCTTGTGGGTTTGGCTTACAGCCCCTCACACCCCCCAAGCTCACATTAGCGGTGTAACAAAAATGGTCGGCAATATTGAGCTATCCAGCCATAGAGTTTTGAGCCACATACCAGCTCAGACGAGGAAAACACGGATCTTTTTGGCCGAATCCAAACTGTTTCTCTACCTTTACATTTACCCTATCCAAATGGAGATATATGGGGAAAAAAAGCGTCTTCAAATTTCAATGTTACCAACCCTTCGATGATGTCATGAATAGTTGCTGGTCATTAGCCCGTAGCTGCCAGCACTCAGAAATTACAAAACAACCTTGGTTTTATAACTTTAAAAAGTCAGGCTAAAACAAAAAGTCATTCCTTATATTTAAACGCCAGACCACACCCTCATGAAAAAAGGCTTTTCTCATCCACGCCACACGGAGGGATAGCCAGCACTACGGTTCCTCCTTAAAAAACAAGTTTAGACACCACTACAGCTTCAAATTCCCCTTCAACTGAAGCAATAGTGTGTAGCTGGAAGGGTAGGGAAGCAATTTGGATTCAGCCTTTGTCTGCCAGCGGCTGCGTCAGGATAGAGCAGAGCAGGGAGCAGGTCCGCCCAAGGATTTCTACGTCACAGATACAATCTTTTTCAAACAGATTTTTTTTCGTCTCTCAGAAATGCAATTGTAATGTTCTTTGTATATGTCCATCATCAGAAAACACAAGAACGTGTTAAAAACCCTTAAAGCTTTGGGGTGGGTCTTTGAAAGGTTCGGTCACAAAGTCCGAACCTTCTCCTAAGAGGGCGCTGTTTGTCATCTTTTAGATCAGTCTGATCAAACTGCAGCTCCTGTGAACTCACTTTTGTCATCTCTGCAGCCGACCTCTCTGCTCCTCCTCCTGGTGCTGCTCTCTGTGATCCTCCTCCTCCTCCTCCTGTCCGCACGCACGCGCGGGAGCGACGCCGATCCGCCTGCGGGAATTCCGCCGGAATGCCGCCGGAGGAGCAGCCGGGATGCGAGGCGCCTCCTCGGCGTTCACAGGTGACTTCCTCGCGCTTTTTGTTTGTTGGTTGCTGGGAAAAGTTGACGTCCTGCTGGTTGAGCGTCTGGCTGTGGAGCCACAGTTCAGTCAGTGCAGGAGAGAACAGGAGCTCCTCTTTACTGAAGGAGACCAGAGGAGGAGGACGCCATGCATGAGGTGCATGTGAGGAGGAGAAAAAGGCTGATTGATGGTGAAGCTGCTGATTCCTCACTGATCTCGTTTTAATACAAGTTTGAGTTTATGGTGGATTATATTTCAGTGAATTTGTTTCGTTGTTCAGGTTTTTTAAAACTTTGGATCAACATAGAAAAAAATATTTTCAGAAATAATTGGAAAAAAGTGAACCAAAAACCATGAAACATGTTTGATTGTTTTTAATAATTTTTCACTTTATTTTATGCAATAAATTTGACCAAAGGTTGGAACTTCATTTCATCAGATGTAGGCCACACATTTTCCTGTTAAAAGTTTAAAGACCCAGTCCCATGAAAACTGTGTTTTCGTTGAACGTGTTGAACGTTGTTGCAGTTTTCTGATGATGGAGGACACCACTGATGTAAAGAAAATTAAGGGAAACTTACATTTCAGAGTATTTCTTTATTCAAATTGTTGTGAATCAGGAACAGATGAAAAACATGCTGTTTGAAAAAGATCCTATTTGTGATGCAGAAACTATGCTATGTGGACCAAAAGCTCCTGCTCTCCTCCATTCTGATGCATCCACTCCATGTCCGTCTTTGTTTTCCTCATCTGAGCTGGAATCTGGATCAAACTGTATGGCTGGATAGCTCCGATAATGCTCGCCATTTTTGTTGCACCACTAATGTTATCTTGGGGTTGTGAGGGGCTGTAAGCTAATGGGAGACAGTGTGCACAGATAGATGATGGGATAAAGAGGCAGACTTACTTACGCCAACGGTCCTGCCCATAACTCAGAAACAAATTTCAAATGAACCTCTACCGCACTGCAGAAACGTGATCTTAAAAGACGACGCAGGTTTTTTGAGTTTTGCTAAAAATGAGAATCATAATTTAAAGACCACTGGGTTTGCTTTTAGAATAGATCACAAGATGATCGGAGTGGGACTTTAATTAGAAAAAGTAACAGAAAATAAAACCACATTAATTTAGTCTTTCTTTTTTATATTTGTGAGGAATCTGCAGCTTATGCGAGGAGCAAAAACTCAAAAAGTTTTATGTCAATTTTTTAGGATGAAATCTTAAACAGAACCAGATGAAATGTCTCATATTCCTCCTTTTTGTTTCCTGACTGCAGCTCACTGAAGTCCATCTGAGATGTTGGCCTCCAGAGAACCGGTAACGTGAGTGTCTCTTCTGTGGAGAAAAGGATGCATGTCTCTGCAGTTCCGGCTGTGGTCAGGAGGACCTCAGTGGGAGCTCCTGCTGCTGCCCTGTCGCTTCTCCTGTTCCTCCTTCCCCATGCGGCCTCCTGCCCATCCTCCTGCCTATGTGCCAGTGATATCATCTCCTGCAGCGGCCGCGGTCTGTCCTTGCCGCCTCCTGATTTGCCGAGCTACGCCTCGCGGCTGGACCTGAGCCACAACGCTCTCCTTACCCTCGGTGCCAGCTGGCTTCCCGGACCCTTCCATCGGCTCGCTTCACTTGTTCTCTGCAAGAACTTGATCAGCCAAATCCAGGGGGGGGCTTTTGCTGTGACTCCACATCTCCTCACTCTGGACCTCTCTTCCAACCTCCTGACATCTCTTAATGCATCTGTCTTTGCCGGGTTAACCAAACTAGAGGAGCTGTTGCTGATTGGTAACCGGATCGGCTGCATCGGGCCAGGCTCCTTCAGCGACCTGGTCGGTCTGAGGAGGCTTTACCTTTCCTCAAACAGACTGACTGACTTTCCTGTGGAGATTCATGAGGGTCCCAGTGGACCCCGTAACCTGACCCATCTGGATCTGTCCCACAACCGGCTCTCCACCGTTCCTGTCCAGAGTGTGATGTCCCTGAGCCTCAAAGGAGGAGTTTACTTGCAGGAGAATCCTCTGCTGTGTGACTGCACTCTACTCGCTTTGCTACAGTACTGGACGTGGAAACATTACCGCCCCCTGGTGGATTTTAGCAAGGAATACCCCTGCAGAGAGGCCGCTTCGTTCAACTGTACACTTGCGGGAGTGTCAGACATGCCTCTTCAGGCTCAGACCTACCACACTGAACCTGGGGGGGCCATTAGAATACCGTGTCCGGGGTTGACTCTGCCGGTCCCAGAGGGGCTGCTGGTGTTCTGGGTTACTCCGAGAATGACTCTGAATTCCTCTTTCAATGATATGAGTTCCCGCTTTGGAGTTCTTTCCAACGGCACCCTTGAAATCCGCGGAGCACTACTGGGGGATTCTGGGATGTACGGGTGTGCGGTGGCCCGAGAGCGTTCCCTTAAACCCGGTGAGCCTTTGGAGGCGCGAGTGCTGGTGGGAAACTCCAGCACCTCCTCTACCACGGGGACGGCACGGCACAGCAGCACAGAACATTTCAGCACTGCGTTCACCACCCTGGCCTCCTGCGTGGTCAGCATCGTCCTGGTGCTTCTGTACCTTTACCTCACCCCCTGTCGAGGGCGGGAGGGCAGGAGCAAGGACGGGACAGGGTGCAGTGGACGAGTCATGGCTCTTTGCTCTGACCCCAGAGAGGTGGAGTCAGGCCAGCGGAGGTCAAACGGGAAGAGGGTGGCTTTCCTGGAACCTCAGGCTGAGGAGGTTTGCAGAACGATGAATTCTGGTGAAGGAATTCTCCGGAGCGGAACCAGGACAGCAGGAAAGAGCCTCAACGAGCCCGGGCAGGTGGCTTTGTAGTGGAACGCGTTTGTCCTGGTTCTCTATCTGGTGTCATTTCAGTGCCTCACAATAAAATCCATTATTGTGAGGCAGTTGACTGGGAGGCTTAAGTTCTTTCTTTTTTGTGGACAAAATGTATGCTTCATCGGTAAAGGTATCTGCTCAGTCAAGAGTTTATACGAAAATGAAGCTATTATCTGGGAAAACCGTTCCTGCAGGGACGATCACAGAATATAGGTGCTTATGCAGCGTGGATTATGGGTAACGCAGTCGTAACTGGGTCTGCGCAATATGAGAAAAACTCACAATGTGCAACATTAACGATCAATATTGTGATGATGACATGATTTGTAATACATGAACAATAAACAAAGAGAAGACTAATGTGTTCTTTCCATTTCACAGCAACAGTTTTATTTAAATAAAAGTCAACGTAACTAAAGTTACACTCCAAATGGGCCATGCTTACATGGGAGGCGAGTATCTAAAAATAAAAGGGCTCCATTTGATTGGTCTGCGACATGTAGAAGTTCATCTGATGGATCAAATGCATAATGGGCTTTATTTGATTTGCTGAATACGTCAAGCTACCATAAAATAGTTTTAGCACGTGTGCAGTGTTAAGGTAGCCATTTATTGCAATTTACGTTGTCCTTTGTGATACATCTGTTTCAGAGGCTGATGTCACAATGACATTAAACTTGTGACGTATCATGTAGGCCTAGATATAACTGGGATTTTTGTATCTGCACCACAGCTGGGATTACATCTTTTTTTAAGTCTGTGTCTTATGCTTCCTCCATCCATCCATAGAACCTGCTGAATCCCTTTCAGGGCCAGTGGAGCCTAACCCTGCTACTGTTGTGTGGTCTTTTGCAGGGTCATGCAAACACACAATCACATTCACACCTAGGGACAATTTATAGTCATCATTGAACCTGTGAAGTATGTTTTTGGACTGTGGGAGGAAACTGGAGTGAGGCATGTGGAGAACATGCAAACTCTGAAGAGTACGGACCCAGCTGGGATTTGAACCAGAGCCTATTCACTGTGAGCGCTAACCACTACCCCACAGGGCAGCCCTCATCAAACCATCAGAACTGAAAAAAAACTGTGATGTTTTTTCTGTGGAGTCAAGAAAAATCTATTTTTTGTTTTTGGTTTAAAACTTTAAATCCTTTGGAAATCCTAAACTTCATGGAGAAAGTATAGAATCACTGGATTTGTGTGTGTGTAATTGTTCATTTGTAAATCCTCTAAAACAATGCGTAACTGTGTGTACTGTACTTGCAATTAAACATGTGCATTCAAACATAAAAAAATGACAAAGTATAAAAAATATATAATTTACACACCCATAAATTAAAATTACAGCAGTTTAAAACGAACTACACATGCAAATCTTTAAAAAGTACACACTGACACACACACAAAACCCCATTGCTGCAGAGATCAATGTGAGACTCTTCACGTCTCCAAGATTCGTGTGCAAATAATGTGTTTAAATCTGCTGGAATGCTGGGACATCAGAGCTTTCTTATCTTGAACTTCGAATAAAATCTGGTGAAAACTTGACATTTCCCCATAGTAACCACGTCTGAGTGTCTTTATTCAGAAAGTGGATTTGGCAGCTGATTCGGTCCAGCACTTTGTGTTTTTTTTCTTACCTCAAAGTCATCAGAGTTCATGTGGACTTCAGGTGTTACATTCACTCTGATTCCTTCTGATAAAATGTTATCTATGAGGTTCTATTTCTACTCTACTGTGGTTTTATTTGGATTCAGGTCATCATTTACATCACATCTATATGGTTTTAAAACATAAACCAGCCCTGCACTGAAACTGAAGGATGCAAGGTCAATTTTTTTTATTAAATGTGATACATTTACTCGATGTCTCCTGATGGTTCTGTCCACTACTTTCTATGCAGACAAAAAGAAAACATTTTCAATAAAATTACGTTTTTAGCCCTAAATTTGTTTAAATGTTGATCAGATGTGTAAAAGGAAAGTAATGACACAGTACCTTTCATATCGTAAGTTTTTCATTGAAAACTTCATTTAAATCTTACAACTGGAAAAAAAAGTCATATCATTTTCTATAAAAATACTTTGATATCTAAACAGCACAAGAAAATATCAAAAAATAAAACGTTTAACTCCTGTGTTATTTCTTTGGTTGTATTTTTTTAAATGTAATACTTCTGAATTGATTTAACATGAAATCACAAATGAATACAATCATTTTTTTAAGAAGCTCTTGGACCTGCAGACAAGACATTCTGGTTCAAACTGAAATGTTTGGATTTTTTTTTGTTTCATTTTTTCTTGTGCTTTTGACACATAAAATCTGTTGATAGAAATAAACTGGACTCACGGTGGAAAACACTCCTGAGAGATGCTGGCTTAGTTTAATTTGAAGTCCTGGGCTGTATATTAACTCCCGCACTACTCCCATAAAAGACTGTATAGAGCTGGACTATCCACTTACCTGGATTGTAATGCAATTTGCACACCATGCTCGCTACTTTTTAAACCCCAAACATGACATCACCCATTTGCCAAAGAAAAATGTTAAAGAACATTTTACAAAACTTATTTATGATTCCACTGTTTTCTGATGACGCCAACTGAATGATTTATATATAGAACAATACATTTAAATACAATGTTTTCAGGTGACAAATTGTTCAAACCCAATTCACTGTGGTCGATAATCGCCAATCTGGGAAACTTCCAGGGAAGTGTAAATTTGGACATCCTGAAAAAATGGTGAATGGCTTTAAAAAGTGCTCTAAATAGTGAGTGGTGAAGGAAGTTGGACACAGTCCGTTCTCTAAGGGTCACATCAGGACTTCAGTGACAGACAGACAGATAATCCAGAGGGAACTTGGAATCTATGGTTGCATGGAATCCTGGCCACAGGTGTCAGGACATCATAACTCTCCTGTCAGAAGATATTTTCTGGAAACCTTCTGGAATCTGGAAATCCCGCTGTCCAGAAAGAGATACAGCGGGTTAAGAATATAAATGGAAGTTCAGGAGAACTATGGATCGATCCACCATACTGGATGTTTTCTCCCCGCTGTCACTGAAAACGTCACGTTCCCCAAGTTGAGTCCCTGATTGGTTGAGGAGACAGCCACCTCCCCAGAGTTCAGATTTTTTTCTAACGCTGGCTACGCTGCTCAATTTGTGCTGTTTCCAGACTTACGTGCCACGCCGGTCGATCAATCCGTGCCGCAGAACCTCAATTCAAGTATAAATTATTGATTTTACATACGACTTTTACCTTTTACCACTAAACATCAAAGACTTGATGTTTATGCCTGTGACCCCGAGACGTATTTTTGACAGGGCTTTGGAAGGAGAAATTCGTCTTCAAGACAAAGACAAATCGTATTCAAAATAGACATGTGAAACGTAAAACTAAAGGTTTATGAATACAACTTTTTCTTTATGGATATGTTTCTTTTTGACAGCTATCTTACCTCATAATTATCCCTTACATGGTTGAGCATGTGAATACCAAACAACTACAGCAATGCCAAATACAAGAACTCATCCTGTTTCATGAAGATTTTCCAACTGTTTCCATTATCCCAAGCATTCTTTTTGTTTGTTTTTGCTCTTTTGAGATTCATGACAAGCCAACAAGCTCGGTGGTTCTTTTATCACAGATTTAAAAAAAAAAAGGTAAAATAAAAAGAAAATTATGATTCAAAGTGAGGTTGTTTAGGAAGTTTTCCTGGATGGGATAAGTTGTTGCAAAGAAATAATGTGATGCTCTGCCTGTCTGATGAACTTCGTATCATCAATGGAAAGATTTCTGCTGCTGCAACACATGTAACCGTTTTATTGGGAATAGCCTTTTTTAAAGGACAGCATTTGTTTTCATTTTCTCTCAAAAATCTCTTGGTAAGCCGCTGCTCCTCTTCCACCTGGTTATGCAACAGGACAGATTCGGTGGGGATTGATTCTTATCGCTGATGACAGGAAGGAAGTTGACGCCTGGAAATGAAGTCAAAGCTGATCCGCATTACAGAAATCAAAGGGAGGCTTGCCAGTGTGCCCTTGAGCTTCCTGCGACCCACATTTACGTGTCCCCTGCTTTGTTTGATCGTGTGTGCAATCATTCCCTGCATCAGTCTGGACGTTTGCTGTTCCCATTTCACAAAGGAGACGTTTGTTTCTCCATCATGTTTCCCAGCCTCATCTGATTTTGCTTCATTTGGGAACAAACCAAAAGAGGCGCTTTGTGTGAAAATGAAACATCTGCGTCACATCAGAAAGATTTAATGATGACAACAAATCCTCTTTCCTGCGGCTGCTGGGTGTTCGGCATGTTTTTATTTCCTGTAAAGATGTAACACTTGGATGAGATCCTCCACAAAAGCAGAAGCTTCTGCTAGAGACGAAGACCAGTTTGTAAATAGAGGCTTTGTTTGGAGTCTGATCATATTGATGAGTGGCTTTTCTCACCCTTGGAGAACAGCTGTAGGTATTATGAACCTACGGCTGAATAATAAAATGCACTTTTACCAACAAAGAAAACCTGTTTTTCAGTTCCTGTTCTATCATCTTTTTTCACATGTATGTTTTAATTAGTCCCAGAAAAATAAACATTAGTAACAAAAGCTTTTTATTCTGTATTGAATGAATAAATGTGATTTGATTTTGTGTATGCTGTGTGCTTTTCTGCAAAGTTTGTTCCAAGTTCAAAAAACGTTGCTCCCGGTCTGTTTATTTGACTTGAAAGGAACAGTGAGAAGCATGTAAATTCATATTTTATTTCTGCCTCATTATTAAAGTTTAAGGACCCACTGTTTTTGCAGTTGTGAAGATTTCTGCACATTTAAGTCAAAATGTGACTCCACCACATGTGCAAAAAGGCACCAATATTTGCAAACACTTAGGGAAAATTTAGAATGAATGTTTGGCATAATGAACCCCCTCCTCCCAACAATGACATCACGGCAACCGAAACCGTAAAAAATGAATGGGCCGAAAAAAGTTTTTTTCAAAAAACACAATCGAAACACACAACCCACGGCTTGGGGGCCATTTTGTTGCAAAGTGTGTTTTTTAGCAATTTTCATGTTTTTCCACAATCTGCGAAAATGACACTTTGGTTCTTCCGATTTTCAAAAATTTTCAGAAACATTCCACCAACTGAAGTCTACAGCCACCAAAGAATTTTCATGGACCTTTGACATTAGGAAGAGGTTGCCATCAAAACAAACACCTTTAGTACCAGCTAAAAACAAAAACTTTTCCTAGGGATTTTCATCGATCGTCTTGTAACTTCTCGAGAAGTTGCAGATTTTGAATGGCGTGCACGTAGCCACTGCTACGATCTTAGCTAGCTCACACACGTTTTATCAGACAGTCGTAAAAAGGGTATCCACAAGTTCAGCAGCGCTAGATGATTAAAACAATATAAAATATACGATAGAACAATGTTAAAATTGTGGCTGTGGTAAACAAAAATCTGTCGTTAAAAAAAACTGCTGATTCAGCACCAAAAAAAACAAAAAAAAAAACATTTGGGAATCCACTCACGAAACCACAATAGATGTGTGGAAGGAAGTGCTGAAATTATTATGGGTTGGCCACACGACTGATAGCTTGGCGGTCATTTTGTGTCAAAATCTAAGATTTGGTGGTTTTTAAGCATGGGAAACAAACCTTTTGTCTTGGGGATTTTAATGAAATATTTCACACACGTGCCACTAGTTTAAGTCTACAACAATCCCTGAAGTTTTGTTGACCTTTGACCTCAGGACGAGGCCGCCATCTTAAATTCTCAAAAAAAAAAAAAAAACACCTTTAGTACTAGTTACAAACAAAAACTCGTCCGAGGGATTTTCATCGATCGTCTTGTAACTTCTAGGGCTTCATTGGGAAGCAATTGCAAAAAAATATTGGAATTGAAGTTGAAGATTTTGAACGGCGTGCGCATGGTGAACTTGCAAAAGTGGCGTATGTACTCCTTTTACTCGCACATGACTGAATATCGTGAAAATTTTATTTGTTGATCCCTGGCTGTTGTTGGACAAAATATTATAAGACAGGATATGAACATATTAGGAATGTGGGCGGGGTAGTAAATAACTTTGGTTGCTAAGGAGATTTAAAATTTTACTTTTGCAGATTATTCTAAAACTTAAGTCGATATCTTCGGTATCATTAGGTGATCAAAACATAAAATGGTTGCAATGGAGATGCCAACAGGAAAACCATCATTTTGAGAAAAGTGCTTTTTACATCAACTTTTCACAGACAGCTCCGATCAACCTTACAGAAAGTGAAGGGGGGGGGGGGGTCAGGTGTGTGTAGTTGTACTTGGTCAAAGGTGAGCTTCGTTGCTAAGAAAATCCAAAAGTTTACTTTTGCAGATTCTTTTGAAACTGACGTGAATCTGTTTGGTATCACCAGTCGATCAAAACATAAAATGGTTGCTATGGAGATAAAACCAACAGAAAAGCTGCCATTTTGAAAAAAGTGAATTTTTCACATACGGCACAGACCAGCGTAACAGAAAAATTGGTGGGGGTCAGATGTGCCATGTGGCTGCTTTGCAAGTGGGGTCGGGTCAAAGGCGTGCGGCGAGGATGATAGTGGCGTGTAAAGGTGGGTAACACCTAAGAGGTGGGACGGATGGCCTGCAGGTCAATCTGAAGTTTTAATGCAGATTAAAACTGCATTTCTGAGTTTTTCTTTGATCAAATCATGTTGGATCAGGAGCAGATCAGGAGCTCTGCTCCATTCTGATGCATCCACTTTCAGAGAAATAGATCCATTAAAAGGCCTATATCATGACAAATCAACTTTTTCTAGCATTTAAGTGTGTTATGTTCATTCTTCACTTTTGATCCATTCACACATCTCTGAGCATTCCTTCAAAACCCTGCACTCTGAGCACCAACCCATGAAAATGAGTAGGTCCTCACGTTGTGATGTCACAAAGTGAGGAACGGGCTGTTCCAAGAGTCTGCGCTGCCAGCATCGCCGCCAGACTAACACAAACACACTTACTCCACTGAACTAGCGGTGAGTGACAAAACGTTTTCATTTTATTTGTAAAATCTGCACATCAATCTTTGCTAAAGTTTGGATGTTGTTTGTTTTTGTGGGTGAAACCCAGACACACTGCCGAGTCCGGCTGCAGGATGACATCATGAAATGGGCGCCACCCTCTGCTTTCCGGGTAGGAAAACAGTTCACAAAAATAACTCATATTTCATTAAAAATGTGTTCTTTAGTGTGCAAAATGTAATATATTATTACACAGTATAAATGGATAGTTTACTATGAAAGGTTTACTGAAATGCTGTGATAATTTGCCGACAAAACTTAATCAGGTCTGGTGAACACAGTGAGGTAAATGAGGCTGCCTACCGCCTCCCTGTTCTTGGGGACATCCCCCAGTGCTTCATCATCTGTGTAATCAAATTGTTGCTCACATGGTGTGGACCTTGGCTTACAGTCATGCATTTTAAACCTCTCCAGGAGTTGTCCGACATATCTTTTTTGTGACATGGTTACACAGTCGTCTTTCTGGTCAAAGTCGATACCAAGAAAATGCCTTAGTTTTCCCCCCAAGTCCTTCATTTTGAACCTTGCTGTAAGCATATTCTTCACAACAATTAATACACGTTCATCACTTGGTGCAATGATGACATCATCCACCCAAATGATCAAAATGACCTTGTCGTGAACAGTTTCCCTTGTATAAACACAGCGGTCAGCTTGGTTCAGTACAAACTAGTTTTTAACCAAATAACCATGAAACACTTTGTTCCAGTTTCTGTCGGATTGCTTTAACCCATACAGAGATTTCTCCAACTTGTAAAATAACTTCTCATTTGTGTCAGCCCTCACTTCGTACCCCTCTGGTTGTTCCATGTAAACCTCACAGTCTAATGGTGCATTCAGGTACGCTGTTTTCACATCCATCTGATGCAGGATCAGGTTCTCCTGAACAGCTTTCTGCATCAGCACTCTAACACTAGTCAGGCTAGTCGTAGGAGAAAGTGTCTCCTCATGATCTATTCCCATCTTCTGGCTATATCCTTTCACTGCGTATCGAGCCTTGTACCTCTCTGTTCCATCATGGCACACACACCGCCCCCGCCACCACCACCACCACAGAATTTACCGAACTGAATGTCTGGCCATTTCTTCATCCATTGCTTTGACCCATTCATCAGAACTAACAGCTTCTGTGAAGGAAACTGGTATGTTGCATGTGATTTTGTAATCAGGGTTTAATTACTGTCAGTGTACCTGTCTGGCTTCCTCCTCTCTCTAGAAGGGTAATGTCTGGATTCTGGCTCTTACTTCACTTCCTCTGGCTGTACTGGGAAAGAAGTAACTTCAGACTGATCAGTTTCAGCAGGTTGTTCTTCCATTTTACTACGGCGATCTGGTCTTTTTGAACCATATCCTATTCAGTCATCTCCAGCTGTCGGGAAGGTCTGGGTCTGTTGCTCTGCACGTCTTAGACAAAAACTTGTTAGCGTCAGGAAAATAAAAAATGTAGGCAGGACTGTTTTTGTCATAAACAAGGAAAAAACTCTTAGAATTAGAATCAGACAGACTTTAATGATCCCGGGGCAGGGCAATTGGTACAGTACATAGTACAGTACCGTGATGGGCAGCTGCCACATGACGGCGCTACTTTTCACACCTTGGGTCTAGTTTACTTTTGTCTTGCTTATACACAAAATACTCTTTGCCAAACGTCAGCATCCTGGATAAATGAGGTCATCTACCTGTCAATGCCTCAGCTGGAGCCTGCTTTGTAGCTTTATTAAAACATGTTTCTTATTACAGCAGCAGTCTGGACTGCGTAGGTTCACAGTCAGCATACATCGAGCCATTTCAAAAAGAGTGTGCCAGTCCCGCTCAGCAGTGCCGTTTTGGTGTGGCAAGTAAGGAGCTGGCGTCTCATGTCTGATGCGATGCAGAAGGTTCTGGAAAGCTTGTCCCGGAAACTCTGTGCCATTATCAGATCTGAACCATTTCACGTGTCCATGTGGAGCAATGTCAGCCAGAAACTTTTTTGTTGCCAGAACAGCATCACTCTTGTTCTTTATGAAGTACACAGAAACGGCACTAGAAACGTCATCAGTGAATGAAACGGCATATCTGTGACCATCTCTGGACTCTGGGTGCAGCCAGCGTCAGTATGAACGAGTTCTAAAGGTCCTTTAGCTCTCACGTCAGGATCTCTATGTCTGCTTTGGTAGAATTCACCCTCAATGCACACTTCACAGGAAGGAAGGTTAGTAGTTGAACTCTTGATTTTCATTCCATCAACAACATTCTGTAACTTCTGAAGGTCTGCATAGTTGCAATGTCCCAGAATTTCATACCATGTCTGCATGTCAAAAACCCCTTTACATTGGTCATCAGAAGTGTAATTGTTACTTGTATGTAAATAATACCGTCTATCATACACATTAATGTGAAATTTTGTACCGTCTCTGTGGAGCATTACGTCCTTCCTTTTCTTGATGATTACAGTCTGGCTGTTGCTGCTGTCACAGAGAAGATGTCTTGTTTTCGGATGGGATGTATAAAGTGTCCCTCAATACAGCCTTCACATGTCTGCCTCTGCTGTCAATCAGACAGACCTCCGCGTCACCACGACGCTCCGACAACCCTTTACTCTTTGTGCCATCAGCCAGCTCCACTCAGCTTGCGCTGGCAGGTTCCGGCCAGATGCCCTTCAAGGCCGCATCTGAAGCACATCAGGTCTGTTGTTGCCTTGTCTGCTCCAGGCTCACCTGTGCTGGCTGGTCTCCCTCTCTGGTGCACACGGGCCTTCATCACATCGTCACCTGCTGCGGTAGCGCGCATCTTTTCAGTGTCCTCATAACTTTGTTGCTTTGTCTTAAGTTCAGCAAAAGACATGGTCTCATCTCGTTGTGTGACATGGATTACAAATGGTTGAAATGATTCAGGAAGTCCCTTACAGACCAGCAAGCCATGACTCAGGGTTTCACCGGCGTTTCTCATGGCCGTGATCGCGGTCTCACTGTTGTCAGATTCTCTCGCATGTTTGTGCTCTCATTTGAAATGTTGAAAATAAAATCTTATTTGTCTCCTGCTGTTTGTCAATGCATTCTGCTTGTTGAAACAATCAATTTGTACCATTGCTTTTACAGATGAAGAAGAACTGTTTGACTTGTCGTCCACAAAGGGTTCTAACATTTGACAGAAGGGCTGGACCAGCAGGACATGTGTGGAGTCTTTTGGTAATCTACCTCATTAGAGAAAAAAAAACATGGAATCTGCTTGAAAACACACTTTAATCTTCATTGAAACTGAAAACAGAAGTAGTTATATAGTAGTTAACAGTAGTAGGAATAATAGTTTTTATTTCAAAACTATAGTTATTGTAATCAGTTTAGTGCACCAATGGGTTGATGTCCCTCTGGTGTTGGAATGATGGGAAAAATACTCAGAAAACGTCAAAAAAACAACAAAATCTTCAAACACCCCATGACTGCGGCATAACTATATACACCTGGACAAAAGTGATGTATTTGTTATGTACTATCTATGGGGAGGCAGCAGAATTACATGGAAAAGAGAACATTATTCCAGTTTGGTGGGCCAAAATAAATAGTTTGTTTAGCTGCATATGGCCCCAGGGCCGTGTTAGACCTGTTTCTATCTAGCATAGCAGTGGGAGCCAGACCCTTATGGTTCTGCCTTTTCTTCTGCTTTTTGTTCACCAACATTTGATAATGTCATACATTCCGTTTTATTTATTTTTGTTGTTTTAGCTGCAGTGTGCAGCTCCCAAAGGAGCTTCTGGACTTAATGAAAGGCAAAGATATTAGCAGAGTTTCATTATTAATCACAATCTCATCAAATATGCAATAATGAAATATGCAGGTGGAGTCTAGCAGAGACTTATCACATCTTTAAAACCCAAAAGGATTGCAGTCATTTCCTGACTTTCTTAATCACATCCAAGAGGAAGAAAAGTCTGAGAAGAAGCAGAAATAGAAACATTAATGTGAAGCTTCAGCTTCTTCAGGACATTTCTTCCTATTGTTTCATTAACACGATCCCATTCATCTTTGGACTGTGTCTGCCCCCCCATTTTCGTGGTGTTTCGTGAAGTTTTTGTGAGGACAATATAAGTCACACACACTTTTGACATTACTGGAAGTGACGTGCAATGTGGTTCATGCCTGGTGAGGCACTGATGTCATCAGTCAGGTTTACAAAAACATTAATCCTACAGAGATTCACCATTTGACTGGCAGCATGAATGACATTTATCTTTTCAACAACTTCTTACACAAGTGTTTCAATTTTGACAAAAATGTTTGTGTTTTCTGTGACGATGAGGTTGAAACTGCTGAACATTTGTGTTTTGAGTGTTCTCTTTTCATCATTTGACCATTTAAATTGGAATGCCATTAAAACTTAAATCTACCTTAGTGATGAATATCTAGAAGCTATCATCAACCCATTGATTTACGTTAAAAAAGTTTGTATTCAAATATTGTATGAGACATTTACACATCATCCAGTCAGAGCCGCCACCGCCCTGTGGCTGCCCAGCTGTCGTAACGACGTCATCGTCGACTCCCACCTGACTGCCGCCGTCTACATTTATGACCACGCCAATTATTTTTTTTTAAATCCAGCGGTGGTACGGAATCCTGAAGATCCTGCTGATGATTTTCCGTCGCGCGGTGGTGGTCACCTCCCAGCTGCTTTCACATCACCTCTGTGCTCACATTCTGAATTTTATTAAGAACAGACTGCCAGGTGGGACATCACACCTCGACAGCTCTGACCCAGAGCTTTGGGGCGCCTCAGAAATGTGTTCTCAGCCTCTGTCTTCACACATAACTACTTATCCATTTGCACCATTAACACAAGTCGCAATGGGACTGGAACACAACAATAAGACAGCCTACAGCATCCTGTACAGTGCTGCTCAAAAACAAGTTGGACTTCAAATGTCAAAAGCAAAATACCTGTTGATACACACTTGATACCTGGAACACTGCTGCAAAAAAAAGAAACGCTGCAAATGACAAAATCGATGCAAAGTCACAGCGGAAGTGGATTTTTGTGGATGGTTTTTGCCCGTGTACCACATTGATTTTTAATTAATTTTTTAATTTGTTGCCCCGTCTCTTGTTATTTGCAGGTTTTTATTTGCAGAGTTTATTTTTTGTTTGCACACTTATTTATTTATTTATTTATCTATCCAGCAATGGTGGGTCTCAACCATCATACAGCCCTGAACAGAAACAACGTAAAAGTATTCTACAATAATATATGATAAATACTAGCATGCATAAAGATATATATGTGAAAATTAATTTTTCAATCAAAGACTGTAATAGTAAACCAGGGCAGGCATTTATCTAAATGTTATTTTGTTAATTAATGCTATTATTATTATTTTTATTAATGAGGAATGATCATCTTGACAGTCAAATTTGAGCATTTTTTCAGTCCAGGCTTTAATAAGCTAGGCTTCTGCCTGCTCCTTCTCAGACATGTTTCACATTTGAAGGATTACTGCATTGATGCTTGTTTCATTTGCATTTTTCTGATGATGGATTTAAAAAGACAATTAAGATTCAAATTACATTTCTGAGGATTTAATTAATCGAATCCATGTGAATGAGGAGCAGACAAAACAAATCAAATTGATGACATAGAAAATCCTCTGGGAGGGGCCACGAGCTCTCTGCTCCGCTCCATTCTGATGCATCCACTTGCAGACAAATAGATCCATGTCCGTCTTTGTTTCCTCGTCTGAGGAAGCTGGAAGTACATCATCCTCTATGGGTGACATCACTCTCACTCTGGAAACTAACTCTGGTTCATCAGGTTTTCTTCAGCTATGCAGCAGAAAGTTTTTCGTTGAGTCCAGGTGAAATCCAGATCAACTAAAACTCAAGCTAAGCCCACTAAGCATCAAAAGCAGATGCTGAGCTGAAGTCATCCGTCAAAAATCGGCACTTTGCTGAATATCTGAGGCAGTTTTGTTCTGCAACAAAGAAGCAGTTGCAGCATGGAGATTATAATTAGTCAAGGAGCTTGTTTTATCTAAGCTTAAAATGAAAATGCCTGAACCTGAACATTGAGAGCTCGTGGAGTGATGTTTCATCCACTCAAATGCTGGGTTTGAGGCAGCGGAGGAGGCAGACACGGGGAGGGATGTGATTCAGTGCTGAGCTTTGAGTTGGCCCACAGTCACACGTGAGGAGTTGTAACACTACAAATGTAGATTTCAGTCAGGCTAACCTCACAGTGAAAAGTGTGTAGCAGCCTTTCCAAAGCCGACAGCATCTTTGTGAGAGACGGCTGGAAATGATACAGAGCTGCATATGAAGCTGAATAATTCAGCACTGGATTAATGCAGATCGTCACCAGCAGAAATGAGAAAAGGAAGAGAACCACTCATGTGGAAGACTTCCTGCTGAAAGTGATCAATTTCTGAGTCCTAACGTTTGCAGTGCTCTCTCAACTTCAGCAGCGTTTTGAAGGAACGGGAAATGAGACGGCGGAGCTGAAACTGAGCCAGAACAGAGGAAGAAGGACGTGGAAATGAAGGCTGTGAGATGGAGCACTGAGACTCTGATGGGCCTTCAGGCACAGGAGGTTCTGCTCATTTCCTTTGACGGTTTTTTGACAATTGCAGAACCCAAATAAACAAGGAGAAAGAAAAAAGCATACAAAATTCTGATGAGTGATTATTTGAACTTCTGAGAAGATCTTTTCTCACCTTAAAGGTATGAAATTCCCCCCAAATCCTTTGAAATGATTTAGTCCCATTAAATCCAGTCTTGTAACTTGACAATCTGACTCCTGTTTGATTATGACTCTGAAACATCAAAACCAATTCTTCCAGTTCTTTGACCCTTGTAAAATAGAAGGTATGAGGCTGAAAACGTTTGACAGTAGCTCCTCCCACACGCAGCAGAAGTGATGAACACATTTCTGTCCAGCAGCGAATTTGATGTGCGTCAAACCAGTGGCAAAGCATGTGAATTTGCCACATAAATTGAGTTTGGTGTGAAGGTAGCATAATGCAACACAATTTATTTGATTCTAAGTTCAACCTTTAACCCTTAGAGAATCATTTAGTCACTGCTCCTCTCCTTCAAAGTCCCTCAACACATCTGAAATGTCGCCGGAGTTCCAGCGAGAACATTTCATTCTATTATTTAATACAAATTTGTTTGACAGAAGTCATTTTTTTCCTGTTAAAATTGAGGACAAACTGTCCCCAATAAGAGCATAAGATGGCCTACAGAGAGATGGAGGTTTTATTCAAAGAGGACACAGGTTGCTCTGTGTTTTCAAAAGCAAACCAGCTTTGGAGTGTCGGCCACATTCAATAAAGAGGGAATCTGAATGTTTTCCATCCAGTTCTGCCTTGGAACAGCATTGTAGATTATACAGTGTTAGTATTAGTAGTAGAGGAGCTGACTGATCAATAGGATGTGAACGTCAAACCTGATTGAGGTGGAAGGCCCCGCCCTGATGCGCGTCTGACAGTTTCCATTTCAATTTGAATTTTCACACATACAGTGCGAAGCAAATGAAAATGCATTACATCAGGGAGACTGGGAAACAGGGATTTCTGTTGCATTTGGACACAAAAACACAATGGCATTTTACAATGCAGTTGATTTTAAGTTTCAAATGAAGGGCAAAGCAATGAGAGCAAGAATAATGGAAGTCCTGATCGTTCCCATTCACTTATTTAATCATTATATTTATCTGATCAGTGTTGAACGTCTGTATCAGCGTCAGGTACAGCACTTTTTACTGCGGTTGTGGTACGGTGGAGGCGTGCTGTAAGGCGATTACTTGCAGACACCACTACAGCTTCAAATGCGCCAGGAGCAACAGTGCAGTCAGAGGGTGGGGAAGTCGTTTGCCCATCGA
This sequence comes from Adrianichthys oophorus, assembly GCA_036245035.1. Taxonomy (NCBI): domain Eukaryota; kingdom Metazoa; phylum Chordata; class Actinopteri; order Beloniformes; family Adrianichthyidae; genus Adrianichthys; species Adrianichthys oophorus. The sequence continues at coordinate 492,389 of BSAI01000046.1, read as the reverse complement.
TTGTCAGGAAAACCGTGTTAGAAGCAATGTGCCCCGCAATGAAAGCGGCAATGTGTCCGTTTGGGTGTACTCAGACTGGAAATTTGTTCTGGATTATCAGGGGAAACTAACTCTAGTTCACTTTAGGCAAACCAAATGTGTCCAGTCTGAATACACCTGTTATGTCATCCTGCTCACCTGGCAGGTGAAGCCACACCAAAAGGGGGCAGAGAGCAGAGCAGGAGGCTGAGAGGGTTTGGTTTGGTTCCTCAGCAGTCTTATACTGTTGGGTTTTGTTATTTTAATTTGGGTTTGGGACCTTGGTAGTCTTAATTTCCTGTTACAAGTAGTTTTGGTTAGGCAGCCCTTAGCAGGGAGCTGTTGACTCGCCGGTCATCATGGCTGGGTCAGCTGTCTCCCTGACCTTTTTGTTATGTTTGGCCAAGGTTTCAGTTCCCTTTGGTTTGTCATTTTGTTTTAAACCTGCACTTTAATTATTTTCCGGAGACGTGTCTTTTTCATTTAAGAAACTGTTCGTTTTTCTTTATGTGGCGACCCCTTTTTGTCTACCCCTAAACCTGGGCCATGTTGGGGTCCTAACAACACCCTAAAACTCTGATGTTGGTCAAAATCTTCACTGTATTAACGTATCTTAAAAACATCCATTACTTTCTTGAAGTCGCTGCTCCGGACGCTGAATTGAAACCCCCTAGTTAGCTATACGTTAACTACAAACAAATGTCTGTGTGAAGCTGCATTCACACTGAACACGATTCGTGGGGCGGAGGCGCCCAGTTTCAATGTTAAGTCAATGGTATATGCGCGATCTGAGATCCTGCCACGCGATTTCAGTGGCCAGCGCAGCGTGAAGGTCTTGCAGCAGCACAGTTTTAGCTGCGCTAATTAAGCGTCGAGCGTGGCGGGCCAGAGTTACGAAAAATCTGAAGGTCGCTGCATCGCGTTGAATGAATGAAATTAGTTTATTTTGGTTGTCATTGTTCTCAAAAAAACCAAACAAAGGATAACTATACAACCATATAAATCACAACCAAAAAAGGATTGGTCTGAAGCAAACTGCTTATACTATCCCATCCTGAACATCACAACAACTTAACAATTCAGACATAATCATTTTCATTTTTTCCCTTTTGGTGCCACATTTCTAATCACAGCAACACATTTTTTAATTGTTGCATATTTTCATTTTTTTTTTATACATTTTGACAAAGAATTAACTAATTTTAGTTCATGAAGTTTATTCCAGAGTTTGACTCCGACAATAGAAACACATCGTTGCCTGGCATTGGTTCTTGTTTTACCTGACATGAACCGTAGTAAACCTCTAAAGTTATATAAACTATTCCTGTTGTGAACAAGGAGGTGGGTGGAACCCAAGAGCAGGCAGGCAGGCAGGCAGGCAGGCAGGCAAGCTTAGCTGACAGAGGGGGCCGGCTGGCAGACTGACACACAAGCAGCATAACGATCTGACAATGGCTGGAGGTTTGACGCTGCTTAAAAAGCCATGGTGATGAAGATCAGGTGGAGATGATCAGGAACAGGTGCCGTTGCTTGACGAGGGGGAAGGAACGCCTCCAGGGCACAACACTTCCATAATTTAAAAAACGATTGAATGCCAACAGGAAGGTCATTATTCACTGCACGGCAAAACATTTCTAGAATTCTCAATTTAACTATGTCCTCAATTTTTAATATATCTGATCTGATGAAAAGTTAATTTGTTGGATCACGGAATCCAACTTTATTCATTTTTCGTACTGCTCTTTTTTTGTAATTTAATTATCACGTCTAAATATGTTTTACAGGAATTTCCCCAGATTTCTGGGCAGTAAGATAAGCATCTGAAATCTGAAATGGCTTTGATGTTTCAGGTTTTCTCATTTTTATCGCGGTCTTCAATTCTTTTTCATGTTGTTGGCACAACGTCTGGAATGTGGATAAAGAAACATTGAATTTAAAGGCAGGAATTTGATTGTGAGAAAGTAAGCACTTCAGTTATTGGGTCGGAGTGAAGACCATGTGATGACGTGAGGAGTGATGACTAAACACCCCGCATGCCTCAGAGGAGGTCGATCTTACTGAATTTGCACCAAAGCGTCACTTCAATGCAGAGCGATCTTGAAAGTGGGATTGAAAGAGTTAATCGTGAAGCATTTCACTGAGAAGCATGAACAGTCAGAATCTTACCTCAAGGTGGGTCTTTCCTGATTAGACAGAAGACAAACACATTTACATGAGAGAAAACACACATTTTGAATAATTGCAAGAAAATGAAATTGCATTTGCTAGAGTTGTAGTTCTGCCTTTTTTTCCCCAGTTTCTGGATCCAGCTTGTCATGTGCTTTTGCTTCTTCCTCTGGTATGTGATCACATTTTGTGGATTTCTGACTAATCTAATTCTAGATTCCTGTCCTGATAGGCTCTTCCGTTTTCATTCCTTCATCTTCCTAACCTGCTTGTTCCTGTGCAGGGTCACGGGGTCACTGCCAGCTACTGCAGGGGGAAGGTGAGGTTCATCCTGGACCGTTATCCTGTCCATCAAATAGCGTTGTTTGAGGATCTCAGATCAATTCATTGATGAAACTCCTTCTGGTTCTGTTCAAATCCTGGCACTGCCCAACCTTCAGTTGAAATCTGTTTGTATGGTTTGCCTGTAGGGACTTCACCCCTGTTCTTCGTGCTGAACAGTCCCTGTTCCTGCCAGAACACGAGGAAAAATCAGACGTTATCCTCTGATGACCTTATGTAACTGCAGAGGGGAAGTCAGAGCTAATCCTCTTAGGGGAGAGGAGATGCTTTGGAAACAAAACGTAGTTTGCCTCTTCTGTCTCGTGTTTTTAATAACCAAAATGGAGCATGCTCAAAGGCAGTGGGGTAAAGAAAAAGCCTGCTCTCCAAGCTGACATCACCCCCACGCTCTGAACCACCAAACACCGGGGTTTTGGTTTTAAAGAGCTGTCTGTCAGAACCACTCACAAACCATCACTGAAAGCTTGAACACGTTTGACCTGCATGACAAAATAAGAATAAATGAAGCTGTTGGAAGTGTGTTGAAGATCATGCTGGTAATTATTACTTATGGAAAGATGAAGATGGAGAAACATGTTTCACTTACAGAAATCTAACTTGTAAATAAACACACTGCTGACTCATTCTTGTTTAGAAAGTTGATCAAGGTTTCATTGGGACTGGAAGCGCTGACTCTGGCTCCCTCTGGTGGTGTGCATGAAAACATGGCACACCTATATGAACAAAGAATTATTATTTTAATTATAATTGTTATTGTTAAAATGCTATATCTACTGGAACTTTTTCAGTTGTTTGATTATCTTAGCTTTATCACAAAAATAAAAATAGATTTTTAGAGACTGAGGTAGACAAAAAGCATCTTTATTGATGTTGTCTCATGCATCATTTATCAAGGAGTGCTGTGCTTGTTTTTAAATGTATATTTAATAACAACATTTAAACATGTAAAGAGCCCAAACGAATGATTGCAAAATCCTTGCTGTCTAAATTAATCAGCCCTCAATTATGTCGATGGAATAAAAGTATATAAGTGAACCAAAACTGCCAGGTCCTCTATGAAGAGACGAGCTGTCCTTTGGAGAAAACGTCACTGGCTCCGCCCACTCAAGGAAGCACCAAAGCCTCAGGAAGCAGTTTCACCAACCAGCATTTTACCACCCTCTTTTAACGTGACTCTTTTTAGCGTTCGGTCTTTATCTTGAAGACTTTTGTTATCGATGCTCTTTTTAATTGGCTGAGCACGAACGCATCCACTGCTCTCACAGAGGCCTCTCCACCCAATTGTAGTTGTGTTTTTTCAACCAGGGAGGGCAAAAAGGGTGGTGGTGCTGCATCAATAACATATTTTTTGATCACTAATACCCTCAAGATAATAACGAATGTATTCATTAATGCAGTCAGCTTTGTTATATCCAATGACTGTATATGAGAACTGGACTGAGTGAGTGTGACATCACCCATAGAATGTGACTTACTTCCGCTCCAACAAAATGAAGTCCATTCAGTCGCCATTTTTGCTGCCATGTTGGAGCCAGAAATCGTCCGTAAAGCAGTGATTGCTCCAGGTTTGTCTGAGTCACTGTTTCTATGGCAACCACTCTCACCATTCAGATGTGAGCTTGTTTGAAGCCCACACCCTTACCTTTTGGAAGCAGGCTCAGGAGAATCTGTCAATTCTAACATTGCAGTTGTTTGTCATGAGACCACCTACTTTTATGGAGGCATCTGATTGATCAGTTTATTACTGGAATAACTTGCACTATTATGTTGCAGGTATCAGAGAAAGAATGCGTATTTTGACAAATAGAGTGACTGAGTAATGACTTTATTTCTCTATATTTGGCTTCTTGGAACCAGTGGATGCTTCCCATTTGGAACACGAGGAGGGAGGGGTCACTCAGTCCAAATGTCATATACCGGTAATTCACCAAACACTGGGTGTAGCCTCAATATAATGAATGTGAATTGAGGTAAGAGTCTGATCTTTTGTGAGATGATTTCACTTGCTGTTCAGAAAATAATGAAAAAAAACATCAAACTTCTTTACAATAAATAATGTTTATTTCTTTACAGCAGGTAAGAGTTTGAATAAAGAGCATCTCTGACAGAAGTGTGGGCGAAGCCACAGCAACCACACCGAAAAAGGTGATGTCCGCAGCTCTTATTTTGTTGCACTAAACTACAGCAGAGCAGATGGCTCGACATTCATCGGAACATTTCTATTTACAATAAAGCATGATGTCAAGTCCTACAATTAGGAGAATGTAAACAGGGTTTATCATTCATAGTCCATCCGTTAGCTAAATGAATGTCTGCAAGGTTTTCTTCTCGCTAGAAACCAACATTCAGGAGTTTAAGCTGTTTGCTGTTGTGAGTCCGACTAAAAGAAATGTAGGAAAACCTGCTGCCGGCACCTGGAACGGCTTTCCTTTAACTGGATGCCGCTCTGCAACTGTCCAGGAGGTGGTGGTGTAGTGACGTGGCAGGAGGGAAGGGCCAGGATTCAGGTCATGCAGGAAACCCAGCAGCTGTCCCTCCAATGCTCAGAGAAAAACCCACATCTATCTGGGGAAAGAAAGAACTTAATGTAAGCCTTTAAACACGCAAAAACTCTTTCTTCCTCATGATCATTTCACTTTGAACAGATTGGCAGAAATTGTGATTGACAAAAACTCGTATTATGTTTATAATGGTTCTTAGATTGTGCTTTTCTACCTTCCTTGAAGGCCCAAGGTACTTTACACTGACAGTCACATTCATCCATTCACACACTGATAGCGGCGCCGCTGCCCAGCACTGACGGCAACATATAACCACCAGAGGCAATGTTGTGTTCCTGTTACTTCTTTAAGAAGCACTTCCACTGGTTTCCTGCTTCAGTGCCACCTGTTTGAACTGCTTATCTGTAGAAACAACACCTGTCTACACCCTTAACGAGACAGACTGAAACCTCCACCATGACCAAGACCCCAAGAGCTATCAAAGGACACCTGGGACAAGATTGTCAATGACCCGAAGATGTGAGACCACATTAACATAGGTTCCTTTAGTAACAGACTACACTGTCATGGATTCAACTTCTGCAGCACTCCAAAGGGTAGGACACATCTATACTCATCTAAGGTTCTCCAGAAACTATCTGGATGATCCAGAGGAGGATTAGGAGATGGTCATGTGGTCAGATGAAACCAAAATGGAACTCTTTGACATAAACGCCACTCACTGTGGCGTTGTTATATCCCAACACGTGACAGCATCAAAAATAAATAAACAAATATATAAACATCTTTCTACTTTAAAAAAAAGAAAAATTCAATCACCAAACAGCAAACATGCGTGCATTCTAATCCCTGACGTGGCGACGGCAGTTTGCTGTGCACTTGTAATCCATCATCGCCGGAAATAATCGGGTTTGAATTCCGCACTTCCATCATTTTAATTTTTAAATAGATAGTTGCCTTTCATGAGGCATAAAGAATACATGATTTTTTTAAAAATTCCTATGAAAATCTTTTTTAAAGCAGCAAAAAGTATTGAAAGCAGTAGACTAGATTAGAACTCGGTATTACAAAAAAAAAAAAAAAACCTCATGCCTATGAAGAAAAGACGTTCCAATGAGGTTTCGAATCTAGAGAATTATCCCAATGTATTTGACAGAGTAATGTGTCTTGAGTAATTTAGCTGAAAAAACAAACCCCAAACCTGCGCAACAGGACTGCAGATGCAGGATTCGAACCTGCGGCTTCCCATGAAGAAAAATGTATGCCTGGGACTAACTGAAGTCATCGGAAGAGCAGCTGTCACAGAGGACTCTTTATAACTTAATACAAACAAAATGCTGAGTGCAGAGTTCACTCTGGTTCTCTCAAAAGGTTTGTTCATCCATGGATTTTTCAGGTTTTAAGCAGGAATCAAGCGTTTCTGTTGCATGTTTGTTGTAAACTTCACATTATTTTATGGGTTTTATATATTTCTATGTGTGTGTGTATGTAATGATCTTCCTTATTTTATGTGTGTAATAGAACCTCATATCGCGTCTGTACCATGGACTTAACATTGAAATTGAAACTGGCTGCCTCCGCCACGCGAATCGCATTCGGTGTGAACGCAGCTGTCCAGCCAGCCTCTGGACCGCAATCCGATTGAGAATCATTGGATGGGGTCAAAAGTCATCTTGCCCAGTCTCAGCCCCAAAATAGAAGAGCTCTTAAGAAGATCTGCATGGGAGAATGGACCAAAATTGCAGCTGCAGTGTGTCTAGACCTGCTGAAGACCCACAAGAAACCTTTGACCTCTGTCACTGAAACCAGATTTATGTTACAAAGTATTAAGGTGAACTTTTCTTATTGACCAAATACTTATTTTTTCTGCTCCTTTATACATTTTTTTTTTAATACTGAAGTGTTTCTATGATGAAAAATACAGACCAAACGCGCATCTTCTTCAGTGGTACAGCTTCCAGAATCTGTAACAGTATTTTGCCCCTCACTTTATGTGCATGAATGTCTCTAAAAACTGCTTTGGAATGCTAAGCAGTACCAGTGGAGTGTTCAGGGCCATTCCTTATGATGGGTCCTGTCTTTCTTCCTCTTCTTCTCATTTTTTTCCTTCTGCAGTCTCTCCAGCTCAGCCTCATACATCGTCTCCTGGATTAGATACTTTTCTCTCCGCATCCTGTCCCGCAGGTCCTTGGGAAGGTCAGGGATTAGGTAAGCAATCAGAGTCTTGATGGCAAAAACCATATGCTGCAAAGACAAACAAATGCAGTGTTGCAAAGATGGATTAGGGTAAAACACACGGAAAGATCAAACGCTGAGATGTTCTGAACCAACTTTCGGCAACATGAAGAAACAACTTTTACAGAGTTTGCATTATTTTTTCAAAACAGGAAGCAGGTTCAAACATGCTCTAAATAAATGAATAAAACTGTGTCTAAATCTGGATTAGCAGCAGCTTTGGACTGGATTACTGTAGAGTGTGTGTGTGTTTGTGTGTGTTTTCCGTCTGTGGTATCACATATTTGTCAACAGTTTTCCATCTTTTCTGCCATTAAAAACTCTTTTTGCTTTCTTTAAATTATTCTTTAAATTAAAAGGCAATCAGGGGTCTTGTTTTTGTGTTAAAAAAAAGCTGCTGGCTAAGTCACCATGGCAACTGATGCTGATCACATGAGCCGCTCAAGCTCATGCTCAGCACAACACTTTCATGAACTCACTTCCTGATGGTGTTCCAGAAAAAACTTGGCTCACTCACAGCTAGTTCAGCAGAATACATGCATTTACTCAGCCAAAAGTCAACCATTCTTTATTAAACTGTCCAATAAAAATCAGAACAAAAATGTTTTTTGCTGCCAAAGCGTGCTGACAGCAGGTCAAACAGTGTGAGTAACAGCGCTGCCCGAGCTCACTGCAGACATATGTTCTGTGTTTAGTAGAATTACTGTTCCACTCATTGGGCTTTTAGTAGAGACAGGAAACAGAATACTGGGGAGTTTTTAGGAGTTTCCCTTTTTAGCTTTTATCTAAAGTAAAAGGTTAGAGATTGAAATCGTGTGATTTATAGTGTGCATTCAGAATGACCTGAGTGAAAATGGTCTTTTTTGTGTTTTTAACATGTTTTTGTAGTATTTGATGTCTGATTATGTATACAATGATGTTTGATTAAAACTGCATTTCTGTGTGTTTCTTTATTCAAACTGCGTTACATAAGAAACCGGATGCTAGAAAAACCTGGAGCTGACGACGTACCTACTCACCTGGCGTGCCAGAGTCTCTCTCACCACCCCCCTCATCCGAGCTGGTCTCTGGCTCAAAACTGTACAGCTGGATTGATCCAATATTGGATCGTCATTATTTTTGCGCCACTAATGCTATCTTGGGGCAATAAGCTCACGCGTGAGCGGGCAGACAGAGCATCCAGCGATGGGGAGGGGAAGGAGGCGAGGTTGCTACGAGCCAACAGTACCGACCACAAACTAGACTTGTATTTCTAATGAGCTACTGCCGCTGGCCGGGCATAAGAGATGTCCTGTGCTATCCTAGGCACGTTAACATTAGGAGTGGGGTCATCTGGAACCTATTATTTACATCCCCAGTGTATGTAAATAATAGGTTTTAGTAGTTTCACCTCAGATCTTCTGTTTTGTCAAAGTTGAAGCTAAAGTTCCATCATTAGTAACGCACCTCAGTTTGTGATAACTTATTTTTCGGATTTGACCCATCCCCTGGGGGAGAGGTGAGCTGCAGACACAGCCGCTCTCGGAAAGCATTTGGTGGTTTAACCCCCCGATCCAACCCCTTAAAGCTGAGTGTTAAGCAGGGAGGCACTGAGTCCCATTTTTAGAGTCTTTGGTATGACTCGGCCTGGACTTGAATTGACGAACTTTCAGTCTCAGTGCGGACACTTTCCACTGAGGTGGTCACATTTAAGTACAATTACTTGGTTTTTCCGATAAATGTTCATGTATTTGGAGTTTCATGGAGTTTGCTGGGACCCCTCTACTGTCTGTTTGAAAGAGTTTACCGAGACTCTCTTCTACAAAAAAGACAGCAAAGGTTGTAGAAAATATGGCCAAGTCTTCCATCGATCTTTTCACAGCAGGACATGAACTTGGGGCGGGTCAAGCTATACAATGGAATATAAAAAGGAGTTAAAAAGATGCTGTCAGTCCACAAGGGAATTCTTTTCCCCAACTTTGTGTAAATGTCAGTTTTATTCAAGAACAGAGAAAACTAAGCGTGCATTCAAACTGGCAAAATTGTTTGTTTCCGAGTGACTAAAGATCTCTTCACTCAATGGCCAGACATTACGAGGGCGGGGCAAAGCAACTAGAGGCGGAAGGGTTGAAAATGCTGCTCTTTACTATCCTTGCTGGGAAAGTTCACTTATCCAAACTTTATATTTGTGACCAATTTTGATTGTCTGTATTGACGTCAGGTACAACACAATCCTACTCTGTTTACATTTCATATTGATCGGCTATGGTGGCCGTTTCGGTCCAGTTGTTTCACTTCAGGAGTGAATTGTATTCAGACTGGGAAACTTCAGACCGAACCGGAGCTCCGTCCGATTGGAAACTAACTTAGACCACCTCTAAAGATGGGTCCAAGAGTGGTTCTTGGTCCTGGACCAGGGTTCACTTACGCGTATTCAGACTGAACATTTGTTCAGGATTATTAAGGGAAGCGGGCTGCACGGTGGCGCAGTGGTTAGCGCTCCTGCCTCACAGCAAGAAGGTTCCCAGTTCAAGTCCTGGCCGGGGGACCTTTCTGTGTGGAGTTTGCATGTTCTCCCCGTGCATGCGTGGGTTTTCTCCGGGTACTCCGGCTTCCTCCCACCGTCCAAAAACATGCTTCACAGGTTAATTGGTTACTCTAAATTGTCCCTAGGTGTGGATGTGAGTGTGTATGGGTGTGTGATTGTGGCCCCTGCGACAGACTGGCGACCAGTCCAGGGGTGTACCCTGCCTTCGCCCATGAGTAGCCGGGTTAGGCTCCGGCAACCCCGTGACCCCGAAAGGGATAAAGCGGATTGGAAAATGAATGAATGAATATTAAGGGAAGCTGTCCTCAGAAGTCATTGTACTGTTTGGTGACATTTTCAACACTGACCTCAAATACGATGATGAACGCCAGCCGCGCTGCCAGCACATGCCAGAACTGCAGAGTGTACGAGTATGGCTCAGCTGAGTCTGGAGGCTCTCTGTAATCACGATACCTGGTGTGTAGAAAAATGACACAATGAGGCCACAGAAGTACAGACCATCTATGCGTGTCTGTGATCAGACATCTGGCAGAGAAAAGTCAAATAAAGAATCAACATGTGCTTGTTAGTGGATGAATGTTTCTGCCCCGAAACGGTAACTCAAACTACCTGCAGTACTTTACAGCCTCTTCAAACATTTCAGACCCGTTTGTTCTGGGCTGGGATCTCATCTCGAAGTCAGAAACTCTAAAAACCGACAGGCTGGCATTGACGTATCCCATCATGCACCTGAGGAAAAGACGAGTCCTTTTAGTCAAAAGTCAGAGACTTGAACCAGAAGGATTCAGACAGAAACAAGCAGGTGCATCGCGCTCACCCCTCCCCGGCTCGGCCCTGACCAGCACACGGGCCATACTTGTAGGCGTAGACCAGACGAGGGATGAAGTCTGAGGTGACCGCGATCACAAAGGCGTTGGTGATCACAGAGAGAATGCCGATACCCTCCAGAATGCCGTACCAAATCCCTGTACCAGAACCCAACATCTTTAAAGACACCGATAACCAGGAGGAAACCTTTTCTAAGAGGTGAGGCTGCTGTGTTTACCTATGTCTTTGGCTTGAGACGGCAGTGGTCGCCTCCACTGCGTGACAAATTTGTAGGCATCTAGACGGATCTCAATGATGTTGTTGAGCAGCGCCAAAAGGGGAGCCAGAGGGAACGCTGCCACAAAGATGGTGGTGAAGCCGAACTGTAAAACTGAAACAAAGGAGGGAAGGTGTGAGAAGGCTCCGACTGAGTGACGAAAGCAGATGATGGAGCACAGGACCAACAGGCTATGATGCATCAGTTTGAAATGTGTTGACCTTTGGAGTGTGACACTGAAGTAGGAAAAGGACCTTTCACATTCCACAAAAGTGTATATAATCCACACGGATCCCCTCAGAGATGTGTTGGATGTCAGCTTTTTTATTCAGTATGAACAACATGCCACTTTAACATACCCTACATGAATTTAAAATGAAAAATAATGGAAAGCCCCGCAACAGACTGGTGAACTGTCCAGGGTGTACCCTTCCTTCACAGTAGGGACAGGCTCCAGCAACACTGTGACCTAAAGGGGATTAAGCAGGAAGTTCTAAAAATGGATGGAAGGATTGAATACAAAATGAACTAAACCTGTTGAGCCAGAAAAAACTACAAGATAAAAACGAATCAAATGTTTTTAAGCATTTACAGTAATACACAATATTCACTTAAATCCTGCAGATCAGATCAGATCAGATCAGATCATGGATGGATGGACTGATGGACAGATGAACAGACAGATAGATAGATAATGGTGTAGAAGGTTTAACATCTGAGCTTTCCTGAGGTCATCTGTGAGTTTTTTTATGATGTGTAGTGATTAAGATTCAACATACTCATCTCCAAGTATTCATCGAAGAGTCCGTTGGCGTTCATTGGCTGCAGGTTGTAGTCTCTCTCCCACTGTGGAAAGCTGCTCTTGGCTATGTGACTGTGCTCTCTCTTCAGCCTCCGACGAGTCCACCAGTTCTGGATTAACCTGACAAAGAATATCAAAAAATAATGAAAAATGTGTTTTTGTTGCACTGTTTCCTGTCCAGCCAGATGACTTACAACCTTAGTTTAATTCTTTATCTTATTAAGGATGCTTTACTGGTACAATAATTAAAATTATTCAAAGATGGAAACATCTACAACCTTTTTAATCCCTGTTTTTCCAAATCTGTTCACATACAGTACATAACTTCATGTTTTCACGACCAAATGCTAAACTAGTTAATGGCATTAAGACTCACTAACATCTCTCTCCTCTCAGCCAGCCAGTCTTTTCCTCTGTCAGAGGAAATCTGGGGGGATTCACTTTCCTTTTAGGATCATAAAGATCAGGAGTAAAATGCATCTGGATGTACCAGCCATCTCTGAGAGGCTCCTATTGATGAGGAGTCTCTGCTCTAAACCAGTCGGTTCATGCTTGGAGTTTCACACAGAAATGTAGAATGCGTCACAGGAAGAAGGCCCTGGCTCATTTCTGTATAGAGTTTGAATGTGCTCCTTGTACATGTGTGAGGTTTCTCCCACAGCTTCATAAGCTTCACAGGTTCATTGATGGCTCTAAAATGTTCCCTAGGATCAGTGTGAATGTATGTGATTGTTTGTCTCTGTGTGGTCCTGTAACGGACTAGCAAACCATGTAGGCTGAACCCCACCCTCACCCTCCAATAGCTGGGATAGGCTCCAGCAGCCCCATGACCCTTACCAGGAATAGAGCTACAAGTTGTAACATTTCCTCTATTATGATCGATCAGAACAGGTAGCTGAGAACACTGAAATACTTTTCCTCTAATCACTTCATCAAACCCCTTCTGTGTGTTCCATGACGTTTGTGTTCCAAACATAAAGCAGTTTAACAACAAATAGATCTGTAAACATTGTGGGGGCTGTGATTGGGTGTGTTGGGGAAAATGATTCAAATGGAACCAAATGAGTGTCTGCACATGAAAAAAGAGTGTTGAATGTTTCCATGTTTGTTTGTTTGTTTTATCATGATGTGTATTTATATGAGGATATATGGTCTCTGAACGTGGAGTTATTAGGGAGGAAACAGGGCTTTAACAGATAGGGGGTGCACCGGGTGTGGTAATACATTTGGTCTGGGGCAAGGGTCTGCGACCTTTAACCCTAAAAGAGCCACTTGGTCCAGTTTCTTACAGACCACAACCTGCTTAATCTTTTAGATGTATTTATTTATGTTTATGTGGCCATTTAGCTATTTCTTTGGAAAATGTAGCTTTCAAATATTTACAATAAATTCATTAAAAAGGCGTAATATTTTTCTGTAAAAAACGTCTTCACTTTTGACAGCAGCACATCCAAGTTCCTTTCAAATTAAAATACACTCTGTGTCAAATAAGATCCTCCTGCTGCTGCAGATTTGGAATTAAAAATGTAAAAAGTCAAACCTGACATTATGACCTTAACTAGATGCTATGGTGCAGCATATGTGCTTAACTAACTCATTTAACTTGTATTCAATCTGTTAGTATTCTTCTTAAAGCCAAAGAGCCAGAATGAAGGATAAATGTGACTCTGGAGCTTCCGGTTGCAGACTCCTGGTTTAAGGCGTGGGGGTGAACATTTATCAGAAATTTTACTTTTTCTCAATCCTCTTTCTGACATTTTTCCCTTAAAGAATATGTCAAAAATAAAATCCGATCATTTCATTTGGTTTTTAGATTTGAGCTGAAGGGCCATGATCCTTTCTTCTTCATTTTACCCATCATAAAAGCACAAAGCTGTGTGACTGCCCCCCCCCTCTCATAAATTGCTCTTTTTTTTATTAATAACCCCAAAAGCTGCACATAAGAAAGAAGATGAATACTTTCAATGCTCATAACTGAACAACGCTTAACCACATCAGAAACATATCCACAGCTTAAAGCCTCAAGTCACAGCCAGACCCAGACAATTCAAAAGAATTCTCTTTTTTCTCAGCACATGATGTTGCACAGATGACTAGGCTCATTCAATATTCAACTAGAGCTTTTCCCGGTACAAAGAGAGCCGATCATATGACTGCAGGACTCGGATCACTTTCCTGGCTTCCATTTTTATAGAGAATTGGTTTATGTCATTTAGTCTCCATCTGATCTGAGCAGAAGCCTCATGTTGATTTATGCTTTAGATACGTTGAAATTCTTGCATTTGTTCAAAAGCTCATTTGTTTTCTCTGGTATGGACTGTAATCTAGGCTCCAGTGTGTGTGGGTGAAGTTGTCTGCATGGATGCTCTGACATTGTGACAGGAGCGGGTGCAGCTTACGGGTAGCCGAGCTCCATAACATTGTTCCATGTCTGTTTTAGCACCATAATAATCCCCATCTGCATGCACAGGTCAATGAGGCAGCCGCTGGGGTGACACTGCAACACATAAAACACAGCGAGACGCCCCCAAGGGGCAGATCTAAGACAAAACAGCTGGAAGCAAACCGATGGAAGAGTGATGCTTCTGGTATTGGACAGATTCTGTCGGAATGCTTTCTTTTCATAAAATAATATAATATTTGTATTTTTTTCTTCTGAATTAGAAGGAAAAAGAGAGTGAGGCAGATGTTGGAGAGGCAAAAACTTAAAGGCGGAAAAAGTAGATCAATACAACAAGAAGGTGACTAAATCTTTGCCTCAGTCACATGCACCAGTCTGGGGGTTGAGGGTTTTTGGGTTGTCCGAGTCCGTGGAGGGTCATAGAGAGGGAAGCACGGGTATGTCTTGTTGTTCCTTTGAAACTCGCACCTTAAGGGACGTCAGTAAAAACAGAACCGTTGTCATGCGTGTGGTAAATGTATTTTGACGTATAAGTAAGGATAATGTAAGTTGTACACACTCCTGATGTGTGGGTGATGCTGCTGTCTTTGCAGTGCACTCTAACCAGCAGTGAGGTGCAAGTACTGACTGACCGGTCTGCATGCAAACATCTGAGTTTGCGCAGAGGCCAGTACGCAGGTGTGTTCTGGTGGCTATGTGATGGCAACGAATGAAATGAAAGAGCCCCACACGGTGCACATGCATCAATACAGGCAGGAAGAATGAAGAATGCGCAGCACAGCAGAAAGCACCGGGCCACCCCAAGAGCGCCCAGGAACCGCATCCGCCGGCCACACGTGAAGTCCAGCATGGGGTGAAGGCCAAGGGGCCTCCTCCCATCAAGAAGGAGGGCGCCAGCGGGGCGCAGAGGCCCCTGACAGGAAGAAAGAAAAATGGCAACCCCAGCCGTGTACGGTTGCCACGACGATGGTGAAAATACAGAGGGGTCCAGAATGCAAAAGGCGAGCTCCCAAAGCCGGCCCCCTGGAGGCATTAGTAATGTAGTAAAATCCCAAATGTGTGAATTCCAGGGATCACCGTGGTCAAGACACCAATAAACCCAGAAGACAACTGCTATGTCTTTAAACACTATTATCATAAATGAAACCTTCCTCACCTCCTCCAGCTTCCAGCGATTGATGAGGCGAAGGTATGCACCCGGTCGACCCGTGAATCTGTTCAGCATGGAAACAGAGACAGCAGGTGAACATCATTCACATTCAGGAAACACTGAGACAGTACGCTGTCCTCTGTGGTTGTTCACACTTCAAATAAAATCAATTCCAGTTAAATTGGAGCTGCTGCCCCTAGAAATAAACAATGTGGACCTAAACGTTCTGGCTCCATTCGGCTCCAACACCACTTCATCTCTGTGAAATGCTAAGTAGAAATGGGATTTCTTGTGTTGATTTAAGGACTTCATCGTTAAAATGGCAACAAAATGAAACCATCAACCATCGTTACAGTCCAATGTGTGGAAACACTTTGAATCTGATTATCTAGCAAGAAGTGCCATGAATGTGGCAAACTTCCCCCCCTCTGTTCAGTAGCAGGTATTTACCCCGAAGTCACACTAAAATATAAAAATATATTCATGTTTTCTGTGGAAATCTGCAGCTCGGGCTGACAAGTGTCTTTTTGGGAGGAGCTCCTGACCTTCCTAAGAAGAAGGCGATGTAGAACGTTGAACTGTTGAGGTTGACGAACTGAAACAGGAACATCTTGAAGGTGAAACTGTTTTCCCACTCAGACTCTGTCCTCGGCTGCTCTGTGGACACGCAGACGGGAAACAAGAGAGTTCACGTGCACGCGCTTCCTTCATAAGCCTGTCCTTCCCTCGTGAGATCCCTCTGACGTTCCAAAAAACTATTTGGGAAAGAAAACATGCGTCTAATTCTGCTGCTGGAGTGATGACTTACCTAGATTAGTGAGGAGAAGAGCCACTTTCTCATAAAGCTAAAGACAAGAAAAACAAAATTATAGTCATAAATCAAATGTATTATTTAAAGTTATCATCGTTATAAGTTATTTTATTGACAACCATGGTTGAATAATTCATTTTAATAATTTACTCCAACAATCTATCAGGTAAACAAGCAAAAAAGTATAAGTTAACCAAAAAGCTGGTTTGGAAGGAAACAAACTCGTCCGTTCACTATGGTTGTTGCTCCACCCACTTTTCCACGCCCTGCTTTAAAGTCCTAAAGCTGAGGTCTCCGGCCTTTCGTAGACCACGGACCATTTTAATATCAGACAATATTTTCATGAAGCGGTCTGTAAGAGGCTGAAATAGACGTCTGATGTTTCTCTTTCTCTTCCAGCTTCCCTTTATCTTTTGAGGGTAATCTTTATCTTCATCTGCAGCTGTGTTCATCTTCATTTCTACACTAGATTTTGTGTGGGAACCATAAAAATGTGTTTTTCCTTAACCCATAACTGTCAAAGCGGAAGTTAAAAAATCAGACACTAACTTCAGCCTCATCTGACCGTTAAGGTGTGAATGATACGTTTAAAAAAACAGTATTTTCTAAATGTAATAATAATTAAAAACGGAAATCCACCGTTCAAACAACTTTTTTGGCAGCATCCTCGTAACATTAGACAGCTGGCTGCTGAATATTCCTTATTATTATTATTATGGTGTGTGGGAACAACTGCCACAATAACTCCACATTTGGAGTAAAGACTCCTGGTTTTTGTCTGCTAAATGCAGATTTCTTTTATTTTGAAGTCGAAGGCCATGCTTCTGTGTCCTCACCTAGTATTTTCTGTGAAAAGAAACTTTCCAAACACGTTTGCCTTTTGTTAACTTTGGGGGTTTCAATATTGCGGTTGGAGCAGCCGCTCTACAAAAGCAGCAGATGGATTTTTGACATGTGACTGAGTGACTTGATATGCGTCAAGAAGGAGTCAGATGCAGTGGAGCATCCAATAGTTTTCCAAAATAAAACTTCCTTCAGAATCAGATTAAGAATACAATGAAAAAATGTGGGTTGTGTTCTTTTCTCTGCGGTCCGGTACCAGCTGTCCCACGGACCGAGAGGTTGGACCACCACTGTACCACAGAATGTTTACATCAGGAACATCAAAATCCAGGCCTCCAGGGCCGGCCTTTTGCTGGTTTTCCAGAAATCCTGCCTTATCTGTTGATGATTACCCGAATCAGGTGTGTCTAGACCACTGACTGTATATAGGGAACTGGACAGAGCGGGTGTGGCGTCACCCACTATACTTCTGGCTCGAATTGAAGCCTGAATTGAAGCCAATTCAGACGGCATTTTTTAGTGATGCTGCGTTTGTTGCCAGACGACCGTGATTGGTCAGTCTAAGTAAATGTTTCTATGGCAACTACCGTCGCCAATCATGAGTGAACTTGTTGGAAGTTCACGCCCCTACCACTAAAAGTGACTCGGGAGAATCTGTCAATCAAACGTTGGAGGTGGAGGATGGGATTTTGGCTTCTTGGAACCAGTGGGTACCTTTTGTTTGGAACACGAAGGGGGAGGAGTCACTCTGTCCATTTCTCTATATACAGTCAAAAAGAAGCTTCAATGGCAGGTTGGTTGGAAAACCTGTAGGACACAGGCCCTCGAGGCCGGAAGTTTACAGGGTTCATCCCTGACATTTCCAAACCCAGATTATTTCAAAGATCAGCAAATGGGTGGGATCAAGAGGCTGCAGTGAAGCTGCATTAAAGCTGAGGATTTACAACACATACCTGTCAATCAAAAGTCCCCAAAGATAATCAATGCATTTAAATATATACATGTAAAATAAATTGACGGGGTTGTAAAAGCGCATCTTCAGAAAGCTGTTTTCTACAAATACTGTAAAGATCAGACCGAACTATGGAGGAGAAAAAAAAACTGTTAGTTTACTTGTGTCTGCTTTGGACAATTGTACAGAAATCAAACTGAACTGATTTGATTTATTAACCACAAAGGTTCCTACCAAGTGACGTAACTTGGTTCCAGTTACTTTGGTGTACAACCAGAGAAGACAAATAACTAAGCACAATACTGAGGATGTTAATGCTTGGCAGGTTTTCTCCTGTATGTCTGCAGAGGCGCGTGGCCAGAGGGGAACTCACCACATTCAGAAGCATGATGACGCAGAAGTTGATGCAAACCGCCGTGCCCGTGGTTGCCACCTGAGAGTTGTTCCTGATGAGCGCCCAGCCGAAGGCAGCGAAGGTGCTGACCGTGATCACGCGGTAAATCACGATGCCAAACACGGCGGCGATCACCACCAGGATCTACAGAACAAATTCAACCATTAATGAACATTAAAAACATGATTCTTCCCAGAGTTCCAACCGTTTTTATTTAGCACCAAAAATCAAGAGGAAAATCTGAAACCAGTTAGATTTCAACTGGCAAGCTCACTTTGTGATTCAACAGGAATCGCATTAACAAAAAAGCTGATTTGTTTTTCAGTTCTTGTGCAGTTACAAGTGCTAGACTGAATAAGGTGTAACTTCAGCAATATATGTCTGAATTCCTTCATAAAAAAGGAATAACAATGTGTTTTATTGGCTTTTATTTGACAGGCTCTTTGATTTACCTTTGAAACCTTTTTGATTCTGATCTGAGGATCAATGGTGGTCTGACATTGCTGATCATAGATTCTGTTGCTCTACTTCATGGTTTTTCCTCTTATGTTCTCTTGTGTTAAAGACCTGAGCTGTCATTCCAGGTGTGCAACTCTTCTGAACAGACATAGATTTAGCAAAGTCAGTTTAAGAATGCTTTTCAAACGAATCAGATCAATGCAGCTTACCATAAAGAAAATTCCTGATGCCGAGACGAGGAGACGGCTGTACTTTTCGGTGAAGGCCTGATAAGGCTCTGGCTTTCCAGATATGGGGTTCATCCTCTCCTTCTTGGAGTACTTGGCCTCAAACTGGGGGCGTATTTCATCCTGGAAGATAAAGTTCAAGACGTTTGAGGAAAAGAATATATATAACAGCGCAGAGGTTAAGGAAATTCCAGTTACACAAAGACACTATCAAAATGACCAACACAAAGTCAGGTTCATGTTTGGAACTGCAGCTTCACAGAGATCTTTAACATTACAGGCTAAACTAAACATTTTTAGGTTTGAACGTTTGAGAAACAAACCAAACAAAACAACAAAAAACACATACTGTGACCTCTTTATAAATAGAAAGAATCAGTGGTCCTGCGGCGTGATTTGAGGATCAGACGCAGAGCGGCGGCATGGCAGCTGCATGTTTCAAGCATCGTGGCACGCTTCGGGTCCAAGTTCATGCATCGCGTAAACCAATTAGGGACTCAGTTTTGGCCATGACGTGTTATGACGTGATCAGTGAGTGGAGTTCAAAACCCACATGGAGAATCAGATCGTTCTCCTTCTGAACTTTATGATATTTCTTCTGTTTCCACTGAAAGCAGCCGTCACTCAGACGAAGCTCACCGTACCTGGTGAATCTCTGAATGATCTCATGAACCCAGACATGGTGACATGATTACTGATGCTTTTCTATAGAACTCTTCAACATAAATACGTCTGATCTCTTCACATCGTGTGTTGTCCATGCATTGTAAATGAGATATACAGTCAATGTTTCCATGTAGCGATGATGCTAAAAGCTTTTGAGCGTAGCTTCTCCCACACGTGTCAAACAACAAACACACGGGCATGCAACATGTGTTCAAGTACGCGCTAGATGTGGGTTTTTGAATTCATGCACATTTAACAAGCTTCTTCTCCTTTTTTCTTTTTTACTGTTCACTAGCACATGTCCGCCGTCTACAGTTAGAAGAGGCCTGGTGCCAAATGTACAAGTGGTGCAAATCTGGCAAATTTAGGCTTTTTCATTCACAGCTCTATTCCGATATATAAAAGATTTGGTGTCATAGAATTCCAGCCGGGCACAAACCACAATTATTAATTATTCCTCCACGATCAATTTTCAATTAAGAGGATACTATCCATAGATCGCTACCAAATCCGAGTCCCTGATCGTCAAAGTTTTACCTGGTTTAACTTTCAACACGTGTTCAATGGCTGCGCATTTTGTACTTAGAGCTCAAAAGCGTGCTACGCGTGAATGCGATAGTTTTGAACTGAATGCATGATTGCATGATTGCACGCGTCTACCTAAACTTGTACTAAAGTGGTCGTGTGAACATGTGTTGTTGAGAATGGTGTGAATGAGGCTCAGAAGCGGCAAGTTTAAGAACACATTTTTGGACGAGCAGCAAAATTGAGAGAGGCAGAAGATGTTTGATGTGCAAGTCGTGGTGTGAATGACGACGTCCTTGGACTTTGACTAACTTCTGCTACAACAAGGAGACACTCGCCAAAGAAAACAGCGGAACTGTGAAACGAGAGTCAAAAGAAGAACGTTCAAATGAATAGGAACACATGTGGGGCCAAAATGTCTGTCTGGGATTCTGGAAGCTGTTCTGCCTAAAAAGACGAGTTTGGTCTGTAATGTTCATTATAAAAAGACTTAAACTATGAGATACAGAATGCAAGAAAAATGCAGAAAACTTTCCAAATATTTTCTTGTCTCACTGTGAATCCAAGTAGCAAAAACCTTTTTCTATCAGTGTTTCTGCATATCTAATGAATGGTAATATTTGGTGAACAGAACAAAGCAGCTCAGAAATGCTTCACCTCCTCTTCCTCCCAGTCAATGAGATCCCAGTCGTATGCAAGGACAGCTCTGCGTCTTTTCCAGAACTCCAGGAAAACTGTAGCTGAAGTGCAGAAAAATGGTTGGTTTAGGGCAAACACACTCATTTTTTTAGAATTCTTCCTTGAAATTTCTTGTCAGATCATTGTATACCTTAAGTTCCTAGGCATCATGAAACATATGAATGTTTCTATGACTAAATCAGGGATTTGCATTAACAGAAATGACTTTAGTCTGTGAAGAAAATCATCAATTTAAACGAGTGCTGTCATTCGATTAAAAAAAGAATCAGATTAATCACACTTTGGATTGTGATTAATCCCAATTAATCTCAATGTTTTACAAGTTACATTTTATTTGCCAGTGTGCAGCTTTTGAACAAAATAATAAAGGCCAAAGAGAACATTTTTCCTTCGTCTTTATTGTCTAAAATTTCTGAAGTATTAACTCAGAAGTTTGATTTGTGTGCACAAAACACATCAACAGTAAGACCGCAGAACTGTAAAGGCTTTCATGTCTGCAGTATTACTCCAAGAAAACAAAGATGCTGAAATACAGCCATAAGAACTCTTCTGGGGTAGGCACAGATGTCATGTCTGGTTCAGGTACTGAGGCCACTGTTACCTGTTTTTTTATTTTCTTAGAGGGACTTATACCTCCTCCAAGTGACAGACTGTATGGCCTAAAAAAGTGACAAGGGATCCGTTGTGTTTTATTATGTCTGAAGGGTGAAAACAAAAAATAACAATAACAAAGTAGTAAATATTGATTGAATACTCATTATTTTGTAAGTGACCATGGTGTAAGCAGAACTGTGCCCAACAAAGCGTGCATTCAGAATTTGACACACGCCGTGGAAGCCTCAATCGCCGGAAGAGGGTTGCTTCGCTGAGTGTGATTAATCAGTGTTAATATGTAGTAACGTGTTTCTTTTTAAAAATTAATCACATGCGTTTACGTGTTGATGTTGACTGACCCAGTTTAAACTATTCAGACTTTATGAACTTTACTATAAAAAATCAAGCAAAACATTATATGTATTTATGTCAAAAATATAAGATGAATTTCATCTGTGGCTTTGAGTTACAGCATATTGCTTATGTATAATTTTTGTGTAGCAAGAAAAATAGTTTGAATATATAGAAAAACTGCAGTTTTATCCTAAATAACTGACTTTTGGAATAACACCATCTACAGGACTGCTTTTTCGAATCTCTGGAAAAAACAAACTGCATCCACTGCTGCCTGTTACCATATCCTTTGGGAACAGGACATGACTTCTAGTCCTTCAAGCCAAACACACAATTATTGAGCCTCTTGGTGATTGCAAAAAGTTGTAGAAATTTTTTACAAATGTAAGCTTAAATACAGCCTTTCAGTGTCCATTTTTTAAGGCTACCAACCATGCTAGCCTTACGCTAACTATCACAACCCACATTTTCACCCACCAGTGACTTGTTATTGTCTTGTCTTCTTAAAAAAAAGATGCCATGACTCTACCATTCTGCTTGTTTGAAAGCCATGTCTGCTCCACTCATTGCTGATTGGTTGGATTGAGTGGAAGGTTTTATTAGACTGAACACACCTGATCCATGTGTTTAGCAGCAGGTAGGACATAGATGTTTGGGACACAAACAGGATGGTAGATTATCTTCTTTATTGTAATTTTACCCAATTTAAGAACTCAAACAGATTAACTTGACATGGAGTCTGTTTAAATGCAAACGAAATATCCCATCATTTTTCTGACTTTTTTTTTCTTCCAGTTTTGGATTTTTTCAATACAATTAAATATACTTTATCCCATAATTGCAATTATTCTATAATTCTAGTGAGAAGGGGAATCAACGCACAACCATTTTTTTCCTGAAAAGGCTACATTTCCAAGTATTTATCCATCTTCATCCAATTTATTTCATAGTTTTACATCTGCGCATGTGTAAGCGAAATGCAAGAGACAAAATTCAAAATGTTAGACAAGTAGTGCAACCTATTCTAGACATTTGTTCAGTGGAGAACAGCAGCAACATGTTGGTAATTTTGCACATTAATTCCCATGTTCGCAAAGCACCTCCATGTTTGTAAAAAACAGACAAGCAGAGCTTTTATAAGTCAGTGATGATATTATGGATATGTGTATTTCTCCAAAATGAATCAGAACATTGTAATGATGACCTCACTTCCCATTCCAGTTATTTGGATGTAAGCAGGAAAGAATGAACAACGGCTCTAAATCCGGCATGTCCAAAGTCCGGCCAAATGCAGCCCGCATTTACATTTTTTGTGGTCCGTAGGTTCTCTACTTAATATCAATAATATCCTAGCATTTTTTAAAAATTGTGTGTATGATTTCTTGATTGTAATTGACTAAATTGGTTAAACCATTTAAAAATGATTAAAACCAAAAAATGATTAGTAAAACCCGTTACGTGACCCTGCAATGTATAAAGAGTCAGGTCTCTGCCTCCCTTCCAACCACCAGAGAGAGCCATGCCGTGAGTTTTAACCTTCACCTGGTCTCTGCTCCTCACACTTCCTCTCCTATCAACCACCTCCCACTGCGTCCGGACTTTCCACCAGCTGTTGCTCACGTAGTAATCACTACATTTGTATTTAAGCAAAGTCCTGTTTGTCCTCTTGCCAACAGTCTGAGCATTGGACTTGTCCTGCTTTTCTAGTGTTTTGACTCCTGCCTGTTTTTGGCTCGTCTTGCCTTGCCCTTGTCTGCAGTTTCCTGCTGGTTAAACCTTTTGCACATTGATGCAAACTGCTCCATCTCTCCGTCCCACCATGACACTTTCTAGCTCATTTTTCAAATCTTGACTGTAAATGAAATGGATGCATTTGTTCCTTCTGAATAAAATAACTATTTCTTTATGTTTTTTTTTCTCCTGTTCACATTTAGAAGTTCACAGCAAGCATTAAATATATGTAACATTCCATGTGAACCCAGATTTAATGTTGCTTGACTTTTTAAAAAAAAATTCTGGTCTTCAAGTACGACATTACAGTAATTCTGGTAAAACTGCACTTATACAGTAGTTCTGTTCTATGTAAAAAAAATAAAAGGAATCTCATTGCAAAATATTTGTCAAGAAACTTTAGTCTGGAAACGGACTGTAAAAAAATGCTGTTTCTTTTTAGACATGCAAAGAGATTCAATAAGACTCTTTTTGTGCTTTACTTGTAGCAAAGAGAGAACAGAGGATGGTAAACATTCAATCTGCACACCGAAGGTGAATTTGAAAACCACAGTCAGTTATACTGTTTTAGACACACAC
>BSAI01000046.1:440035-468319 GCA_036245035.1 Adrianichthys oophorus | reverse complement strand
ACAAAGGATTTAGCTTCTTCCCACAACTGCATGTCTGCGACCTTCGGTTCCCCGGGAGATGAAGTCACAGACGGGTCTGTTTTGGAGTTCCTGCCTCTATATCTGCACATTTGGTTGCCATATAATAAAAAAAAAAAAGATAATTTAGTGTCTAATAGTTCTACTAACTAAAAAATATAAAAATACGAGCAAAAGAAAGCATCAGAAACAGTCTGCTGAGATTCTATGAACTCTGATTTTTAAATAAAAGGATTTAAAGAAGGAATGTCCCCATCAGGTATTTTTGGGCCTGATTTGAGTTATTTGATTTAGAGTATCTGTCAATCCAGATGTGAAACTTTTGTAACACATTAAAAAAAGAAAACGTTTAATGAACAGATCCGGGTTTTCCTTGATTTTTCTTTGATTAACCTTCTTTTATCATTTATCACTTAAACAGAGAACTTCTGTGAGGCAGCTTTAACAATCAAGATAAAACAGTGCAACTAATGAGATATTGGGCTATATAAATAAAACTGAATTGAACTATCACCTAGTAAAAATAAAAAAAATGTATCTGATAAAAATAGGTGATAATTCATGAGAAGATTTTGATCAGATCCATCCAGCCATTTTCTAAACATTGTTTTGTCCGTTTCGAGGTCATGGGGCTGCCGGAGTCTGACGCGGCTACTCTTGGTGAAGGCAGGACCCTCCCTGGCAGGTCGCCAGTCTGTCGCAAGGGCATTTTGATCAGATGTGATTCGTATCTACATCAAAAAATCTGACATATAAATATTGATTCATATGTTTCTTTAATATGCCATATTCTGCTGTGTTTTACGGCAACAAATTGTGGTGATCCGTTTATGAAAAGCAGACTTCTGGAGGAGTATTTCTCTGGGAGAATAAACTTGAAATATAAAGCCGGATTTCCGATCGCGTGATCGCGAACATTCCTAATTTAAACAAACAAACATAAACTTTGAATAAATGAATTCCAAATATTGAATATGGAAAAAAAATCAACTATTTTTGTGAAATAGTTTATTTGCATTTCATATTGCTATAAGGGTTCAACAAATGCAGGGGAATGGTTGGCCGTCACAGGTTTTCACCTCACCAAATCTAGCCCTCTCTCCTAAAGGTTTGTACAGCCCTGGTCTTTTTAAAGTGCTGGTGTGAAATGTGACCGTTGCAGTACTGCATTACGTTGTCATCATAATGAACCTCATCCTGTGACTGCTAAATCCAAAGTCTTGCAGTCAGTGAAATAATGTGATTTTGTCTAGAGATAGACTGTATTTACCGGCCCTTATCAAAGTCCTGGTCATCAGCGTACACCGAGGCTGTTCGTGGGGACAGCACTTCATGGCTGAACAAAGTCCTGTGTGTGGATTACTCATTGAAGGAGTTCATCTGCCTCTGTGCTGAAAGCAGCAGTCTCAGAGGCCTTTCTCCTCAGTATCAGCCCTGACATGCAGCAGAACTACATGTTCTGAAAAGGCTGCTTTGCATGGGGAGTCAGCGGGGGGGCCGCACACTTCAGAAGACCATTAATGACCGGATTCCAGCGGATTCTCTCCTTCCCACGAGCACAACAATACATTCATCTGGAGAGCACTGACAGAGTGGTGACGCTTCGGTAAGTCATTCAGGAGAAGAAGGTTTTCTGTGAATAAAAGCGGTAAATGTCAGGAATGGCGTGCAGCTGTCAAAACAGCTGATCGCTCCTCGTCCCGACCATCGAGCTCAGCTGTTCATCTGCAGAGGAAAAAAGTTCCTTTTTCTGTCAGATGAGGTGTAGTTTACATAAGTAATGCGTGTTTTTATTGAAATGCATTCTCAGATCCTTTTCCATGAATTGTTTTCCATCTTTTAGTGAAAATCTGGTTCTGCCGACTAATTCTTTTTTCAGAACTTCTGAGTCACTGCTTTAAAGTTTTATTTACATCAGTCATAAAGACAGCTCACTGCTGTCAGCATGTTTTCCTCTGGAGTTGAATGATCCCTGCTTTAAATGACTCAGCACTAACGTTAGCTGATATTTGGCGACGACGCAATCAAACACGGCGAAAACGGAACTTCAGAAAGTAAAAAGAGCCGTTTCACAAATGTTGGCCTTATTTTCTGTCTCGCATGAAGAACAATTTTTTTCAAGAAATTTTTGCAACAGCTAAATAATCAGTTTAGAAAAATGTTGTAGTGACTAAAACTTTTTTCTTACAATAAAAATTCACGCTACGACCATTTTTCTCACCGCGTCGGCAGATTTTTCTTGCTTATTTAAAGAGAATTCAAACAAAGCTCCTTCTGTGTGAAACAAGTCTCAGAAGGAGCTCCACTTACGCTCTGCAGTCATTTCTTCGTGTTTTTTGACCGGAAGCTGTGTTTTTCCACCAGTGTGCCGTGAGAGAAGCTCAGGTGTGCCGTGGGAAGTTATTCCGTTCCACTTACTCGGTCAAAAGCATTTACCATTACCAGGCTATTAGCTCTGAGTTCATCCAAACAGAACCAGGTTTTCCACAGAGTAGTTAGGAATATGAAAGAGCATTAATAATGTTTTAATGGTGTTTTTTTGACGGCAGTCGTCCATATTATGTACCGCCGGCCGCCAGGTAGCCCGGGGGTGCATAAAAACAGGTTATTCTGTCTTTCACAACTCAGATTTTGAACCTTACAGTTTTCATTTTGACAAATTTGGCCAGACTGACGCTCCAAACAGCCTTCGTCGAGCGCTACAATACCATTTCTAACAACCGGATGGCGGTGTTGGGATGGCAGCTCAGGGGCAAGGGGGTAGCTGGAGGGTGGCAGTCTGAAATCGGTGATCATCAGAGGATTTGGGGATCTTAGAGACCGTCCTATCAGTGTTTGTGCTGCTCTGATGAGGAGGAATTCTTGGGTTTTTTCAGCGTTTTATGACAAGCTCAGTTGTTTGTTAGTTTATTGGTTTTGAATCATCACATTTCAGTTCTATTATTGTCTGAAGTTCATTTGAAGCTTTTTAAAAACCCTGCTGGCTGTGTTTGTCAGATTATTTCACTGCTATGAGCGGATCCTTGTTGTTGAAGCTACATTTATCCTGACATGAGTTTGTTAAAACGGATGTTCCACTAACATCATGGCTTTTTTCTATTGCAGGAAGATTGTGTTTTTTGTTGTGTTGCATTTGTTTACTCACACTTTTAAACACTAAATTGTGTATATTACAATGTTTGCCAGAAGAACAACAGGATTTAGTGAAGTATTGGAGCTGATTTGAACGGTTTTGATCGATGTTTCTTCCTGTCTAATTTTTCACCTCCAAACTCTCCCTAAATTGTTGCTTTAAAAACTTTTTCAAAGTCTGCGTTGACTTTTCCTTTGTAAAAGGTGGTTTTATTCCACATATTATCTCCTATTTCTTGAGCTGCTATAAGTTAGTCTCCACTGCAGATCAGACTGGTTTCATCTGCAAAGGATTTTGTCTTTGCCACACTGGACACTAAATACATTCACTTTAAGACAAAACAGCACCTCGATCTGGATGCGACCAAATCTGTGAACCACAGAATTCTCTTGGGAGTTATGAGGACGAATGTTTTATTTTCTGCTTCTACATGTGTTTTCTCAGAAGCGAAGGAGGGGTTGGATGGAGTTCTTTCAGAACCAGAACCTGACCTCAGGGTCCCAGCCTGAGGTGAAACCCTGGGAATCAGCAACAGTGTCTGTCATAGCTGGTACAGAGCGTTTCTCTGGTTGTACTTTTTCCACCTTTAAGATTAAACATGAACTCGAATCTCAAAACCATTTGTCTGAAGGTTGAAAACTCAACTGTCATTAATCTTGTTCTGCATCACGACAGCTTCAACACAAAATAATAGCTTGTTATTTTCTAAGGCAGAAACTGATCTGCTTGAATCTGTGTGCCGCTTCTGCCTTCCGTGTGAACAGTTAACAGCTCCGTAGTGGTTCTGGCCGTCTTAACCTTTGTCCTGCAGCTGTGCCTGGTTCTGTTCCTCCTGCTGAGATGCTGGAGACTGGACAGCAGAGCGCGAGGGGCTCTGAAGGAGCCAGATGCTCTGAAAAAACCAAGCGGTGAGCCTTTCAGCGGCACATACCATCCACTCGGATGAAGAGTAACCGCAGCACATTGTTTCCTTTGAAAGTCACATCACATGACGTTAGTATCAAACCTACAAAATAAAAGACTGAGACGAATGAAACTCAGCTTGAGGTGGTTTCTGCTGCTGATGTTCTCCAGCTCTACGGTTTCTTCATCATTTTCTTCTTTTTCTTAGAACACAGTTACAAACCGCCCACCTCCTCACTTTGTAACGGCGCTGTTGAAGCTTCATGGCCCCCCCTCCTCCCTGCAGAGAAAGACTCCCCCGCTCATCCTTTGTGTGCACATCCTCCCCCCCACTGGGACCTCATTCAGAGTGGATGGTCCCCTGATTCTAGAGTCTGGCTCTAAATGTCAACATGTATCATTCTAACGTCAAAAATGTGTGAAATAAACAAGATTTTTTTAAAGAAGTCTAAGTGTACTGCTTTTACTCACATGATCTCTGAAATAAAAGAAAGGCATGAGAAAAAAACGTACTGTAGCTGCTAAACGGAACGGTTACTTTCTGTTTCTTTCTTTTATCAAACCAGAGCTGCCTTCAGCTGATCTCTGGTCTGACTGCTCTCCTGCGTCATCGCTCACTTCTTCAGGTTTCACTCCATTCTTCACATTTTTAGTGTTTCAAGAGTTCTCAGAAACAGCTGGACAGTCTGACGTAATGCTCCGCCTCTAGTGAGCTACGTTAATGCTAACTTTAATCACAAGAACTTTTAACAGCTAAAACTGCTTCGTAAACGTAAACAGTGATGTCTAAACAATCCTCATCCCAAAAAATTCAACATAAAACAGAAAGAAGTGCTTTTTTAGTGCACTACATGAAAGGAAGAGTAGAAATATATCCATACAGGCTCGTTCCAAAACATTTGAATATCATGGAAATGTGTATTCATTTCCATAATCCCATTAATAAAAGAACTTTCATAGAATATAGAATAATATATATATATATTACTCTATATTTTATGAAAGTTATTTTATTTATATGTGTGTATACATATATATATATATATATATATATTTAATAAATTGGGATTCCAGCTAATGAAAGCTACAAAAACAGGAAATCTGCCCAAATTCTGCAGGGCATGATCTAATCATCTAAACTCAGAGCTCCTGCACGGGTTCCCCACATGTCATTCAGTCTACGGTCACATATCCCAAAATGCCACATCACAGCAACCTAAATGCAAGCTGTTCAGCGTTTTCGGCATTTTGCCGCACGGCGGGATTTGTAATCGGGAGGTGGCAGTCGCATTTTTACGCGCTGCGCAGTGGCCGGGAAGGTTTTGAGAAAAAGTTAAAATTTTACGGTGACCGGACAATTTTTCTCTTTTTTGGTTAGTGGACGCCCGGGCAACACAGCAACTCTGAGGTCTGCGTGTCGACGAATTGTGGTTGATACTGAAAAGAATACAAAGAAAACAGAACATTGTGCTTGCTGAAATACTCATAGAAGAAGAACAACACACACAAGAAGGGCGAAGAAGAGAAAGAAGAAATCTTTGGTTGACGTCCTGGTTGCAGCGCAGAATCTTCACTCTAAATCAGTGATTTTTAACCATAGGGCCGCGGCCCAATCTCGGCCCGTGAGCGCCCCCTTGTGGGCCGTGAAAAAAAAATCAGTTCTGAACCTGTGGGCCGCGATGGCCGCGGGACCTGGATGCAGCTTCAGGCAGTGAGGCGACAGTAACACGCTGTGGCATGTGCCAATAGAGCCGCATGCGGCTCTCAGCCAATAAGTCTGTGGCCTCTCATCATCGCAGTGCAGTGCAGTGCAGTGCAGTGCTTAATGATCTGATCACCAAATGAAATGCATTTCACCATTTCACCAACTTTATGTGAAAGGTTTATTTATATTCAGACCGTTTTATTTCAAAGTCATAATCTAAAAATATGAAATAAAATAAGTATCGTGACGTGTATCGAGATATGTATCGTATCACCAGACTCTTGCCGATACACACCCCTACTTTTGACAGCTCTTTAGCTTTCCCCATAACTCAGGATCCAGAAATGTCAGTGCAGGACTGGATGAAGGCATCTGTTGGGAGCCCAGAAACTCCAAGACCTTTTGTGCAGAAGGTAATAGCTAAGAGGGTAAAGACTTACCCCAAACGGCCATGAACACGGCAAAGAAAACTGTCGCTCCGTTGTCAAAAAAGTGCGTGACCTGAAACATCAAGACTAGTGTTAAAGTTCGGCCTCAGACTTCAAAGAGAGATGTTTTAGGTCAAACGCTGCTCAAACAATGTCAAACATCTGGACAAAGCTTTGAGGAGCTCTGGTACAGCAGCTGTTAGAGGGGCTTTTTGGAAGTACCTTAGCATAGATGCAGCTGTCTGACAGTCTCAGGTAGGGACAGTACTGGTCACAGATGGGACACATGATGATTTCAGTGGACTGGCAGATTTCTTTGCTGAAGAAAAGCAAACATTTAGCTGAATTTGGGTAAAGTGGGTTTTTATGCTGAGAAACAAGTCAACGGTAAAACCAGAAGAACTCCAAAGGTAGTTGAGGGTTTGTGTGTTTACCTGACCTGGCAGTCATCCAGAGTGAAGACCCCGTAAAGGAAAACACAGAGCCCCACCAGCGCCGCAGGAAACAGCATTCCTGTGTACCAACCCAGCCAAGCAAAGTACAGTCCGATCTTTTCCCCAAAGTACCTCCTACACCAACAGCACAGGAACACAAGAACATTCTGCTGCTTTGTTTCTTTTTTAGAAAAACATGTTGTCATATTAATGCACATAGTAATGCAATCAAAAAGCCTATTATACTTCAGTGTTTGCCTTTAGCATTGAGTTTCAGCAGCAGTTCATGATAGCTCATCATTCCTTCACACAGATGGTTCATTTCTATGAAACCAGAGCTGAAATGTACTAAAGTCATAATGTTAGAGCAGACAGTAATTATCCTAAACGCTGTGTAAATGCTGCTCGTCTGTCAGAATGGGAGCTTAACCCCAGGAGTTTGTTTGAAGCTCTTTTTACTTGATGCATAGAAGAAGACTTCGAAGGGCATTATCCCGCTTGTACCATGGTCACTTACAAAAGAAATAAAGATTCAATCGATTTTTAGTACTTCATTCTTGTTCTTTTTTCAGTTTAGATCACTTCTTCACAAAAAGCAGACTATTTGACTGGTGCGGGCCAATGCGCCGCTGAGCCTGCACCGACCTCCACTGCATCGGCAGAGGAAAGCGATATATATGCTGATCATCACAACAGGTTAAATGACACGTCCGTTCAGATGGAAAGTTCACCTCTTACCGCTTGTTCTGGTCCAGATGTTGAGGCAAAAGTTTGCTTTAAGTTGGACGATGGGACTGGAACTTCTTTTTTAGGTGTGCATTATCACTGTGGGTTATCACTTTTTAGCCCACACCCAGCAGCCAATCAGAATCGAGTATTCATCCGGACCATGATATACAAAGATCTTTAACTCTTTACCAACAGAGCTTCAGTGTTGACATTCTTTCCACTACTTTAACTGTTTATGCAACCCTTTCCAGTCGTGATGTGCTAATGTAATCAGTGTAAATCCGCTACTTCTGTTGCAGACAAAAGAGCGCTGCGCCGTTATGCAAAACTTTAAGTTAATTCGTGCAAAGGCAAAATAAAAAATTGCTTTTCTCCACGTCAGAATCAGCTGATTCACATCGATTGAGTGAACGGTGGAAGACTTATGGCATGTCGAAGAACGCGCATTATTTCAGTGTTACAGGGACCCAAAAGCCTCTAATGCTGCTGTTCCTTAAATGACCACTAGAGGCTGGTTGCAAAACGGAGACCTGTACTACTGACACTGATGTTAAAAAGTCCAACTTTACACCAAAACATAACTTCTGTACAGCAGTTTACAAAAAACTTTTTGGATGTTTACTGCTGACCAGTTCAAGCAGTTCAGAACCCTACCGAGGACATTGGAGTTTGTCACCAGAGTGAGTCCTAAACTCCGGTTTGTCGGACTTTTGGAACAGTATCATCAAATCTTTCCCCGTTGCTACAAAGGAGCAGCTACCTGATGAGCTCCAGCGGCTGGTACTTGTACCAAACTCCCCACCAGGCCCAGCACTCGTACAGCAGGTGCCGATGGTTTTCTGCTCCGTGCGTTCTGATGGAGTTCTTGCTGTGGTAGTTGCCCTGTTGAAGTACACTCATTTGATTGGTTCTGCTTTGACATAAAAATGCAACGACAGAAAACAGAGACACGTATTTAAAGTTCTGCTGATAAGTTTACAGTGCAGCAGTGGGTGAAGGAAGAAATGATGACTTCTTCGACATTTTTTACAGAATTTGACTGAGAACACAAAAACTGTTTTTCCACTCATAGTTAATGGTTGACTGAAGCCATTTATTGTTCAAAAATACATTTATCTTTTTAAATCCCAGTGACAACAGAAACTTCCCAAATGACCTGGTTTAAAGTTTTCACACCCCTGCCTGTGACTCGTCAGTCACAAACATTTCTGCCACAACTGCTGGAAAAATCATTAGGGATGCAAAGAAAACCTTCAAATAACTTCAGCTGTGATCCAGGCCTCTCTGAAAAACTGGGGTGAGGATGTTTCAAGATGTACAATAAGGAGGCGCCTGCATGGTCGAGTCTCCAGAACAAAAACTTTTTAGTGCAAATGTCACAAAATAGTTCACTTACAACAGACCAAACAGCACAGAGACACACCACCAAACTTCTGGACCAAAGTCATTTGGAGTGATGAAACCAAGACGGAACTTTCTGACCACAACCATAAACACTACATTTGGAGAGGAGTCAACAAGGATTATGATGAAAAGAACACTTTTTCTTCTGGGGAAATCTGGGGGTTCTCTTTGACAGCTGTGTGAAATATGACAATGTTGTCAAAATGAGCTTTCATCATTTTAGCTCAAGCTGAACCTTCCCTGAGCGGCACAGCGCTCCACGCCCTGAACACCTCTAGCATAGATTCATTATTCTAACTCTCTGTACTTTGGTGTCACTCAACCATCACTTAACCGTCTGCAGTTAGTCCAGAAGGCAGCAGCACGACTGTTAACGTCCAGATGATAACACATCACTCCGGTTCACTTCACTGACTCCCTGTTCATTCATGCTCTTCATGGTCTTGCTCCTGTTGGTGAAACTGAGTTTCTAACTGTCCGCAGACATTCTAGAGTTTTGTGGTCTGCTAACCAACAGCTGCTTGATGTGCCCAGGTCACATCAAAAACACTGGGGTGACTGAGCTTTTTCTGTTGTTGGCCCTCAATTATGGAATACCATTCCTGCAGGACTCTGCATGATATCAGACCCTGACAGCTTTAAATGTCAACTAAAAACTGAGCTTTTTAGAAAGGCTTTTAATGCTCAGTTGGTGGCCTTTTCCTTTCTTTTACTTGTTTTGTTGCATTCTTATCTGCCTTATGTATTTTTTTTGCCATTTTTGTCATTTGATGCTGTTTTTACATTTTTGTTTTTAGATTTTTCTCATTTTTAACTTTCTTTCGTCTTCATTAATTATTAAGAGCTTTGGTACCCTGAAGGAGTTGTAAAGTGATATAAATAAAGTTTTATTCATTCAAAACTGTCACTCTTCAGCACAAATTCTTCTTCTTGGTGCACTTCTTGTGCACAAATTTATATTTTGTGCACAACTTTGCAGAAAAAAATAAGAATACAACCTTTAGTTTTACGTTTCACATGTCTGTTTTGAATGCGACTCTTTGCTTGTCTTGAATACAAATTTCTCCTGTTAAATCACTGTCGAAAATACGTCATGGGGTCACAGGCATAAATATCGAGTCCTGAAGCATCGATCCTTCAACTACGTGTTAAAATTTATTTAATAAAATCGTATTCAAATCAGACATGTGAAACGTAAAACTAAAGGCTGTACTCATATTTTTTTCTGCAAAGTTGTGCACAAAATACAAATTTGAGCAGAACTTTGTATTTATGAATACAACTTCTTCTTTATGAACACATTTCTTATTGACAGCTATCTTACCTCGTCCACAACGACCACAAAAGACTTCAAGCTGTAACTGATGCAAAAGGAGGCAATTCAAGGAAGTGAGAACTGGGATATGTAAACTTTAGATCTGTGTAATTTGGGAAGTTTCTGTTGTCATTATGATAAAAAAAAGAGTTGTTGTTTAACAATAAATGCATAATCCAACCACTAACCCAAAGTGGAAAAATGTTTCTGTGTTATCATTCATATTCTCTGAAAAATAGCCTAGAATTCATCATTTCTTCCTGGGTATGTACACTTATGAGCACAACTGCAGATTCTTAGCAGGGCAGGAATGGAAAACCATCAGAAGGAGCTTCGTTTACCTCATGAAGAGGGAAAGCTGCCTCGTACGAATTGTTGTTCAAAAGGCGATTCAGTCCTGCAGTAACAACAGGTTCATTTCACTCCTGTCAGTTTAAGTAAAACAAAAAAAAAAAACAACTAAGAAGAGATTTTGGGAAAGTTTGAGAAAAACACACCCATTTTATTTTTCCCCTCCTCGTATTTGACCCTCTGCAGAATGTGGTGGATGATGCGACTTCTGGTGGCGTTGTTGAAAAAGGTTTCTTTGTTGTGGATGATGAAGCTGTAAATAAATAGAGATTGGTCTTTAAAATTGCGTCTTCACTGCAAAGACACATGCCGGTCACAAACTCACTGATGGATCCTCGATCGACTGAAGGGGGCGGTAAAGCTTTCGTTCTCCTCCAAGTCAGAAAGAGTTTCTCGGTCAAATTTCATTGGTTTGCGTGGAAGCCACCCACGAAATTTGTTGATGTGCTTCTCCATTCTGCAAAAGAGGTTTCCATGAGAAAGACCCACATCAAAAAACATCTATTTCTAAAACCCCAAACTCACCTGCTTAAAAATCGGTGCCGCCGTTGCATAAAAAATATCTTCCTCCTAGACGGAGTAATAAGCAGGAAGTTAGTGCATGACAGCAAGAGATGCAGGGTTCTGTGGGCTAGGAAAAGGGATGGATGGATAGTTTCATGGTTTCCTCACAACCCGTTAGCCCAGTTTGTCCTTTGAAGCAAATAGAACTGATGGTGTTGTTCGCTGCACATTCGGTTCTGCTGGCTACCAGACGTCACTGCTCGCGACTGAAACCTTTGAAGCTCTTGTTGCTCAGTCAGAGCTAGTGCAGGGTCGCAGTAGAGACAAAACGTGTTGAAAGTAAATGGATAAATGGTCCCATTTCAGTTTAAATTCTGTTCTTATAAGTAAGACACCAGTTCACATCTGAGGTGGTCTCAAGACAACAGCAACAAAGCAGTTGGTGTCATTTCTTCTGTCTTTACCCTTCAGTAACTCCTGCAGTTAGGATGCTAGCATAAACTGCATTTTACTCCATTTTACTCCTCCTTTCTGCTGCTCCCTTTAGGGATCACCACGGCCTCATTACAGTCAAAGAGCTGCTGTGCTTGTTGATGCAGGACGCTTTAATACCTTTGGACTTGACTTACATGTTCTGGTTTGCATGCATACACTGCAAACATGGAAGAGTGCAGCCTCCCAGCTGACTCCTCTCACCTGAAAGGCATGCGTATGTTCATGAGCTCTGCATAGCGACAAAGCACGTCCCACGGAGCATGAAGCTTCAAGAAGATCATGTCGCTGTTTGTTAGTGAGGCCTGTAAAGACACAAAAGCAGGGGTTGTGTTGGCAAACAACATTCAGGGTCGTTCACTATGGAGAGACATAAGTATCAATCCTCAGACATGGGGCTTCTCCCGACCGCTGGTCACCAGTCACGGGGACAGCAGGTGTCGCAGATCGGAGCAGTGCCAGTTTACTTTTAAAGGGACAAGTTCTATAAAAATCCTTATTTAGACTTTTTGTATTAATTAGCTGTTAAAAAAAAGTAGGAAAATGTCACGTTTCACCAGATCGTATTCACAATCTTAGTTCAGAGCGGCTGATAAGAAAACTCTGACCCAGCATTCCAGCGGCATTTAAACGCATCACTTACACACGAAATCGAGTGGTAATTTCTCTCCATAGTTCACACACACGTGCTGATTCTCTCCATCATCTGAAGTTTCAAACAGCGTTCATTGTGCTTTTAAAGGTAGAATTCATGGGAAAGACCCACTCCCAAAATGAAGCTTAAAACGGCCTTTCTTCATTCAAATTGTGATGAATGAGGAGCAGACTTATAAAGGTTGTATTTCTGACAGAAAATCCTCTAGGCGGGCCTCAAGCTTCCTGCTCCGCTCCATCCTGATGCATCCACGTGCAGACTAATAGATCCAGGAACGTCTTTGTTTTCTGGATCAAAACTGCACGGCTGGATAGCTCCGATATTTGCTCATCATTTTTGTCGCAGCGGTAATGTTAGCTTTGGGCAGTGAGGGGCTGTTAGCTAGCGGGAGAGACTGTAAACAAAGGGATGATGGGAATATGACCCGTGTCTAAGCTTTCTGCTGAGAACCAAAGCGACAAAAAGGTTCGTCACCTCTTTCTCCATCAGCAAGCCCTCTGCACGGACATTCCTCTCAAAAATCTCCCTCTTCTCCGATTGCGAGCTGCACTTTCTGTAAACCAGGATGTAGTCTATACGGCTCTTTCCATCACTGAAGAACAGGCTGCTTGTTTTGTTTTTGATCTGCACACAGAACGTCATGGAAACAAATGTTGAAAAACACGGGAACTCCTGTCACCTGTGATGTGCACGGAAAGAAATATGATTTTGGTCTCGTTTGAATTCCCTCACTGTTTTCTAAGAGTGTGAGACCATCCAGGCCGACGATTTTAACTTAATTCGGATACATACCCACTACTGTTTAAAACAACATGATGTCACCCATTTATTGAAGGACAACCTATTAAATATGAACATTTACAGACGGTTTATGAATCCTCTGTGCTCTGATCATGAAAACTTGGATGATTCATAAAAATACATGTCTTGCATTTTTTCAAATGACAACTCATGTAGACAGTGCAATGTGGTTTATCTTCACCAATTGAGTGAACATCAATGCACACTGGTTTTTCATAGACTTCTGGGAAATTTCTAGGACACTGGATTTTGGAATTGTCGGCTTGAACAGCTCTACAAAATAATGAACGCCCTACACAGAGCAGTAAATATTAAGTAGTGAAGGAATTCAAACTCAACCCTTCTTTTTCAGACCAGACATGTGTATTAGAATTACTGCTGACCTCAGCGATGCACACATTTGATTTTGTGTTGTCTTTAAGGATGGTGCTGTTGGTTCCAGGGTTCTGGAGGGTGAAGTCCTCGTCTCTGGACCCACTGCTGATGCCCTCACACCTTTCTGTCTCAAGCAGCACATTGACATCCTTCACTGCTGAGCAGAAGATTCAATATGACGTAAACACATTCCAGTTCAGAACCCTGCATTCCTCTGCCATTCTGGGAATTTTTTTGATAAAAATAATGTGACATTCGCTTGTGAAGAACCATCCTAACGTATTCCTACGGTCCTGTAAGTCACACAGCCTTGGACTTGTGTCAGAATTTTTTTTTTTAATTCACAAATAAATCTCTGGGTTTTGACAAAGGTGGTTCCATATAGCTCAACTTCAAAGGCTTCATACCCTTTTTTCCAATGGTTTCCCAAAACTTTTCCAAAACCTTTCATTGAATTTCCAAAACTAAAAATAAATCAAACCAATACACATATAGATGCCTTCAAGTTTGTCTGCCTTGCTGTTAGAATTGCACCCGCCTGGTGGAGGGAACAGGGCCTTCAGCGGCGGCGGTCTTGTCTCTTGGGTGTCGGCCTCCTGGGCCCTGCGGCCCACTCCCCAAGCAGGGAGAAAGATCCCTTAGTTCTCTGGAAAGAGCATGAGCGGGGGATCACGTTCCATCTGAGCCCGGAGGGCGTCCGTGTTCTTGTGGTGCAGGTTCTGGTCCTTGCCCTCGGGTGCCGGGCCCCTGATAAAATTACAACATTAGGAGAGCCTGGTCAGGCTATGTTCTCTACACCTTCAGAGACCCCCACTTCTCTTTGTCATCCCTCCTCTAGGTGGGGGTGGCAGACCCCTGCCGTGCTCTCTTCTGGATCTCCGCGGCTGCCTGGAGCTTTGGGGCGGGTTTCCCTTGGGGGGCCCTGGCTCGTACCTGGGGCTGGGGTGGGGGGATGCTCAGAACTCCTGGGTGGTGGTGGGCGGCTCGTCTGGAGTGGTGGGGCTCTCGGGGGTGGGGCCCTGCGCTGGGCCCACTGGTGCAGTGTTTCTGTCTTCTGTCTTTCTGTGCTTCCATACCTCACTGCTCTCAGGATTTGGGGGCTCGTGTGGGTGTCCTGCGCGCTCTGGTCTGGGTGCTTGGCCAGACTGCCGGGCGGGTGGATCTTTGGCGGGGGTTTTGGTGTGGGGACGGCTGGGAATTCTCCTTCAATTTTTTTTTTTACATTCCATCATCCACTTCAGCTCAACATAAACATTCACCCGAGTACAGGAGTCGGCTCACCTTTACACCTTCAAATAGTTTACGTATTTGTGAAGACTCTTGGAGCCAGCAGGTATGTTTGTAACAACTGAGTGTGTGGACAGGCCCCGCCCATTTTAGACTGACACTCACATGATTGTAATGATTATAAGCTTCCACCCCTGGAATCATCCTCTAACTTCTATAACCCACCCTTTTTCCCTTTTCCCCCCTCCAAAAGGGGTCGATACGAATAGACACCTTGTGTGTCCGCTATGATTTATAACCCCCAATAGTAACAGTAAAATCTGTCTAACACAAGAGGCTCTCAGCTCATATCTGTTTGCTCAGCTGTTGGACAGGACAAGTTAAAAGAAAAAAAGAATTGCAGCCGCCAGATCAACTGACATTTGTGTTGCTGTGGAAGAAGCTGCAGTAACTTTTAGAAGTGTATTGCTTTCAATTAAAAAAAAACAAAAAAAAACAGGTGATCCTTGTTGTAATTTTTTATATACTAATATTTTAAAGAACTACAAACAGGCTGAGTTTTAACCTCATCCGCTCCTGAAAACTATAAAAGGTGCATTCTCATCGAACGCGATTCGCGCAGCCAATTTACGTGACCCGCCCCTTTTTCAATGCGCGAAGAATTTGCTGCTCGCCACGTGGCCAAAAATGTGTTCCCTACAAAATGTGTTTGAAGCCAGATTGCTACATGGAGCTGCATCTGTTGCTCTCGTTCATAAGACGTGGGAGACACGGATGATGTTTAAAGATCAGGCTTATTTATTTCGAAGACCTCTATAAAAACATCACTGATCACGTCTCCGTGTTTCGGTTCATAAGAACATTTAGTCTCCTTTTAGCTCCAGTGAGCTTCTCTTCTGCTGTTGTGTCTGATTGACAGCCGCTTCTGCTGTGTTTCCGTCTTTCTCTGACCGAGTTTAAATGCTTACTGTCCTGCATTACCATGAGAGGGCAAAAATAAAAACAAGAAATAAATGAGGGGACTTTTTTCTATTGTTTCAATGAATGTAAGAAAAACATCATAAAGTTCAGGAGGTCAGAGCAGACTGTTTTACCATCCAGCAGCGGCCCTCTGTCTGGCCGCGAGCTCCACTCCCGGGGAGAGTCACTGAAAACGTCATGTTTCCAAAGTTGAGTCCCTGATTGGTTGAGAAGACGCAGCCACCTCCCCAGAGTTCAGATATTTTTCTAACTCTGGCCAGCCGCGGCTGCCGCTCAATTCGCACCGCGTCGCCCAATTTGCGCCATTTCCAGACTTTTGCGCCGTGTCAGCCGCTCAATTTGCGCAGCAGAACCTCAATTCCCATCTAAACCATTGACTTTACATTGAAACTGGCTGCCTCTACCACGCAAATCGCGCTCGGTGTGTGGGCACCATAAAATGAGCTACAATTAAAAGTTGAAACGCCACAATGAGTAATGGAAGAAAAGACAGAAGAACGTCATTTGTTTTTACAAGACAGTGAATGGGTAACAATCTGGTGTATTCAATAAATTCTAAAAAGTTTTTTTTTTTTATGTATATAAAATATGCTTGTTTAACAGTTAAATTTCATCAGTTCTTAGGTGCTGTTCCTGTAAAAATCTGCTGAATCTAGAAATACTACAGTTTTAACGTCATTTTTTTCCACTTCTAATCAGCTCATCCGACTCTTGTTAAGCTGCCATCCTTTGCTTCTTTAAAGCAAAGACATCAGACCTCTGCAGGAACTTCAGGTCAGCCATGTGTCTCACCCATCGCTGGCCTGTCCTCCTGGATGCTGGAGTCCAGGCCTGAGGCAGATGACTCCTCCATGATCTCTTCTCCTCCACAGTACGAGACGGTGAGAGGCCGGTCTGCTGCCTGGTGGCTGCAGGCTGAGGACTGCAGGAGGACTTGGTGAGGATGGGAGCGCTGCCTCTGGGGCTCAGATCCATGTAGAGACAAACTTACATCTGTTCAACACAAAATGAATTCAGAAGCTGTTGGAATTTAATGCTGAATATTAGGATTTAAAGGCACACATCCCTGAAATAAACATTTATGGAAAGACATTTTTTAAAGTCCATTTATGTTCATCTCATCGACAGTCTACCTGGACAGAGTGACCCCTCCCCCCAGCATTCCAAACAGGAAGCCAAAATCCCATGGACTTCCATAGAGAGATAAACAGCTGTTACTCAGTCATTCTGTTTGTCACAATAACCACTGATACATTTGTAACATGTTCTTCATGATCCTTTTCTAATTGTATTTTTTTTTAAAGTGCAAGTAATTCAAGTTATAAACTGACCAATGAGATGCCTCAGTATAAGTAGTTGGTCTCACGTCCAACTTTTGAAGCATTTAACAGATTTCGTGAAACCAGCTTTCCAATGGAAAAGGTGTGGGCTTTGAACAAGCTCACTCCTGATTGGTGGGAGTGGAGACACATCGACTCAGACCGACTGACAGATCCCTGCTTTTGGACGTCTGGCTCCAACATGGCGGCGCCTGCATCGCACAGTAAGTCAGTCCAGTTCTCCAATGACATCAGTAGTTAATCTTCATTAAAAGACGATTTCAAAACATTTTTTTAGTCAAACTTAGTCAAATAAAAATATATAAAACCTACATGGCCATAAATACAATTACATAAACAGATCAAATTTAGCCTTTCTTTCACGTCATTCATTTGCAAAGTCGAACCTCACCGCACGATAGTGGTAGAGACGCAATACGACTGATGCGATAGCCGACCGCTGTAAAGTATAATTTGGCCATTGTGTTGCTGAGGACACAAGGACCAACTAAAAGCCATTTCCTGAAATAACAGCTATAAATTGTATACATTCTATAAACTAACTGACTTTATTCTACTTGTCTCTACCAAATAGGAACTTATCTATAGCTACAGAAAACTCAATAACCATTAGTTTCCACTATCCAGCTTCTGAAGACAGAA
The DNA here is from genome assembly GCA_036245035.1 of Adrianichthys oophorus. Lineage (NCBI taxonomy): Eukaryota > Metazoa > Chordata > Actinopteri > Beloniformes > Adrianichthyidae > Adrianichthys > Adrianichthys oophorus. The sequence continues at coordinate 450,882 of BSAI01000046.1, read as the reverse complement.
AAGACTCCCATCTGAAGGTCTTCACACCATGAATTTTCCACTGTGACAGCAAAAGTGACACAGCTATAGTTTTTCTGCTGAGTTGTAGTAAGAGAGACACTGGGTCGAAGAAAGAAGCTTTTAAATCAGCAGCTGAGGCTACGGAACACTGGAACTCATGGATGCAGGTAATAGAAACAGAATGAACTTCTGACAGGTCCAATGACTGTGTTCTGTAGTCTATTCATTTAGACGTTTACTATTTTGTCTCCTGATGGTTTCCACTCTGCAGCAGCTTCATTGTGAGCTGTAAACAGAAGCTGCGTCTGTCAGAGGCAGCACTGATGAAGCGTAAATTCATGCAACGCTTATGTTAAAGACCCACTTTAACATGTGCTTGGCATTTTTTTGATGATGGAGAATATTTATAAAGAAAATTAAGATTATAACTGCATTTCGTAAAGAGTATCTTTCTTTATTCAAATACCGGTAACGTTAAGTCGGGGCTGTCAGGGGCTGTAACCTGGCAAGAGACTGAGTAAACAGAGAGCTCCCAGAAACAGGGAGGGGAAGTGAGCGTGTCAGGGCTGAGTCATCCAGTTCCACCTCCAACCACCAGAGGGAGCTCTCGCCAGAGTACTGATCGCCTCTGCTTCCTTCCTCACTCCAACTCCCATCAGTCTCTGCTCCATGACTCAACTGCTTCACATCATCATCACCCACTCTGTATATGTACTCACTCAGAAACTCTGCTCCATGCGAAGTCTTGTTTTTGCATTGCATACATTCCTGAGCGTTCTTTCCTTGTTTTGCCTCTTCCTTTGCTTTCCCTTCGACTCCCTGTCTCGCTGTGTGTTTTTCACTTTTGCCTGGATTTTTGACTCCGCCCTGCCTCGCCCTTGCCTGTTTGTTCTCGCCAATAAACCCTTTTGCAAATGGATCCAAACGCCTCAGCCTCTTCGTCACAAAGGGTGTGGTTGCTCCATGCCAACGGTCCCGCTCACAAAATAGAGGTGAATTTCTAATGAACTCCTGCTGCTCTGCAGAAACTATGTCTTAGAAAAAGACTGCATAATCATAATAAATCCTTTTTAACTATTTGTATAATGTTTGATACTTGAACTTCTGAGATCCCTATCTCATTTGCATGACCAAAATATCCTTATAAACCCATTCTATAAAACTTGGTCCATGTTTACTGCCCTGTAATTCACCATCAGTCCACTAGAGGTAGTAGAAGGGCTTTTTCCTGCTCATTTCAAAATGGCTACTTCCATAAAAATCTGAAAGGGCTCGTATAATGCTATTCTTAAGCCTGTCAGCGTTAACTGTTTCCATATACATGACAATATATTACCTTTGGAACATTAAAGAACCATTTTTTTAAATGAAATATTAGTTACTTTCGTGAATTCTTGCCTCAGTCTCTGACTCTCTGCTTTTTGCTCCTTATGGGTCCTTATGTCATTTCATGACATCACCCTAGAACCGGCCTGAAAACAAACAACATCTGAACTTTTTTAAAGATGGATGTGCATTTAAAATGAAAGAGTTTTGGTGATCACCGCTAGCTCTGTGGAGAAAGTTTGTGTGCTTGTGTTAGCCTGGGGGCAATGCTAGCGTCGCAGACTCTTCCTGAAAGGGGCTATTCCCCACATTCATACGTAACAATGTGAGAACCTGCTCGTTTTTGTGGCTTGGGAGGGACTGGTGAATAAGGTGGTAAATAAGGTGTAAAAATGATATTTCAATTTTTGGTGGGAGTTTTATTAAAGGTTTATAAAACATCTTAATTCCAAAAATAAATAATTTACTGTCAATTCTTTAAAGTGGTGGGCTTTACAGTGGGTGTTAAAATGACTGCTGGGAACACTCAAAGTAGATTAAAAGATGATCGGAGTGGGAATGTAAATGAAAATCTGACAAATCGTGCTCAGAAATAATTCATATGTAATCCATTTGGAGAATAAAAGACGCCTGATGTTTGTCTGTCGTGGTTTTCAACCTCCAAGCTTTCATCAACTCACTGATAAAAATGCCTGATTAAACATATTCAACATGCTTTTTTCTTTTAATACTTAGTGTAATTACATCGATGATCAGCTGCAGACTCCTATTGACTCCTCCTCCAGTGTTTTCATCGACCCGGTTCCCTGAGCAGCCACAGAACTTCCACGCTGGTCTCATTAGTGGAACGTAGAACTGCTTACTATTGATATTGGCTCTTTGAGGACTGAAGCATCACATTTTAGACCACACGTCCTGCTCTGTGGAGACTCTGGCTTGTCGAACAATGTTTTCATCAAAATTTAACAGCATGTGTAACTCAAGCCCGGCTCAGATGGGACGGCTCAGGCAGAGCAAACCAAGCAGAGGGAAAACAGATCCCAGTCAGGTACCAGTGACAGTCTCAGTACATCGTGTTTGGATGGGAATTTTCAAACACTGACAGACATGTACAGGCTTAGCAGTCTGTGTGAGGAGCTGATGAGTTATTTTTGGAAGACACAAGGTTCATTTGCAAGAAGATTTACTGTGATCACCAGACCACATGTTTTTTTGTCCACCTCCGGTTTTAATCCCAGCATGCATTTGGCTTGACATTAGCTGGATGAGCTTAGGATATAAACTCTCTTTTTTCTGTCTTAGATTTTTTTCCTGACAGTTGCACTGCACTGCTGCCAAAGAGTTAGACTGCAGGCGGATCTCCTCCACCGTCTCAGTGGGGTTCAGATGCACAGGAGCTAAAAGCAATGTGTAAAAATGAGGCCTCATGTTTCCTTGTTGTTCTTTCACTGGGATCAACTTCCATCTCATCCGTTCCATAAAAGAAAAAAAAAATTCGATTGACTAGACCAGGGTTCTACAACCTTCAACATTTAAGAACCATTTAGGTTGATTTCTCACAGAACAACCCAGTGGGAGCAAAGAGTCTGACATCGCCCTTTGGAAAAATAAAACACTGATTGGTATTTATGTTATTGTTATTATTAGGATAAATACAAATAAACCATTGTTGTTGTTTTTCTTTGGGGGGGGGCATAAAAAACAATTATAAAGAGAAAATAGCATTTTTTTAAAATATATAATTGTTTATACCTTTTGACAGAGGTAACTCATGTGAGTTAGAAACTAAGCCAACAGGAAAGTTTAAAATAGAATTTTCCTGATGTCAAAGTAATTAAATCTTCCTTTTCTCTATAAATGTACTTCTGTCAATATTTCCAGTTAAGAATCATAATACTTTCTTGGTGCATTGCAACAGATTAAACCCAAACAACTCATGCAACTAAGGAGTTTTAAGCCCAATGTTTGCTGTCAAGTTGCTGCCTGATGCTTGTTCAATAGTGTCTAAAAAAATCAGAATTCAAAAAATACATTTTTAGCTTTAATCTAGTTGGTTTTCCTTTTGTTCCCCCTTTTTACTGATCCGAACCAGGACTCTAAAACCTTTATACGATCTGAACTACATCTGATCTGCTACACCCCTAATGTCGCTTATTTTGAGATACTTTTGGTTTCAGGACAGGCGATGTTTTTCAAAAACAGGTACTATGCAAAACATCTCGAAAACAACAAATAATTTCAATAAAACTGTCTCAGTGAAATGAAAATGTATTGGAATTTTTGTTCTGCTATTTGTCCATTTATCGCAAGTCATACCGTCATTGCAGTTTCAAACACAGATATTGCATATCACAGATTTTTCTCATATTGTGCAGGCATACCATGTGCTAAAAGTGCATTCAAGAACTCACATCACATACCCAGTGTATACATAAGAGTTGTGGTCATAAGTTCTTCAAAGCTGGAAGAAATAATGATTTATTGGTCATTTTTCATAGAATATGAATGATAACACAAAAACTGTTTTTCCACTGTGTCTCTCTTTTTTCCTCAGCAGTCTTATTCTGTTGGGTTTTGTTATTTTAATTTGGGTTTGGGACCTTGGTAGACTTAGTTTGCCGGCTTTGTTTCCGTTACAGATAGTTTTGGTTAGGCAGCCCTTAGCAGGGAGCTGCTGACTCCAATGGTCAGCATGGCTGGGTCAGCTGTCTCCCTGACCTTTTGTTATGTTTGGCCAAGGTTTCAGTTCCCTTTGGTTTGTCATTTTGTTTTACACCTGCATGCAAATTATTTTCCCTTTTTGTTTTTTCCGGAGACTGTGTCTTCTTCATTAAATAAACTGTGTTCCTTTTAGTTCTTTTGTCCATTTTTCTTTATGTTGCGACCCCTTTTTGTCTACCCCAAGACCTGGGCCATGTTGGGGTACGTATGAAACACGTATGAAACAGGAAAAGGATATAAGGAGACATCTAAGGAATTGAGAACGCCAGTCAGCAGTGTTCAAACTTTGATCAAGTGGACATTGAAGGGTTCTGTTGAAAACAAACCACGGTTACAAATATTTCAGCCACAACTGCTAGAAAAATCATTAGGGATGCAAAAAAAACCACACAGACACACAACTTCAGCTGTGATCCAGGCCTCTCTGAAAAACTGGGGTGAGGATGTTTCAAGATGTACAATAAGGAGGCGCCTGCATGGTCGAGTCGCCAGAACAAAAACTTTTTAGTGCAAATGTCACAAAATAGTTCACTTACAACAGACCAAACAGCACAGAGACACACCACCAAACTTCTGGACCAAAGTCATTTGGAGTGATGAAACCAAGACGGAACTTTCTGACCACAACCATAAACACTACATTTGGAGAGGAGTCAACAAGGATTATGACGAAAAGAACACTTTTTCTTCTGTGAAACACGGCTGTGGGTCGATGATGGTTTGGGGATGTGTGAGCTACAAAGGCACGGGAAACTTGGTCAAACTTGATAACAAGATGAATGCAGCACGTTATCAGAAGATACCGGAGGAAAACTGTCACTCTTCAGCTCAGAGGCTGAGAAGGGAACGCACTTGGACATTTCTACATGACAACGATCTAAAACACAAGACCCAGTCCACCGGTCATTGGTTCCAACAGAATCAGGTGAAGGTTCTGGAGCGGCCGTCTCAGTCTCCTGACCTCAATATTATTGAGTCACTCTGGGGAGATCTCAAACGGGCAGTTCAAGCAAGACAGCCCAAGAATTTAAAGGAATTGAGGTTTCCTGTCCAGAAGAATGGACTGTTTTAGCGTTAGAGAAAATAAAGAACCTCGTCCACAACGAACACTAGAGACTTCAAACTGATATTGATGCAAAAGGAGGCAATACAAACCATTAAGAACTGGGATATGTAAACTTTAGATCTGTGTAATTTGAAAAGTTTCTATTGTCATTATGATTTAAAACGTTAATTCTGTTGTTTAACACAACAATGCTTAATTGTACAACTAACCATGAATGTAAAAAAATTGTGTAATCATTCATATTCTCTGAAAAATAGCCTAGAATTCTTCATTTCTTCCAAGGTGTGTAAACTTATGAGCACAACTGTATCATAGAGATGAGGTGAAAAATCCACTAAAATGAAGAAAAACAAAATCCCGCTGACTGCTTTTTACCAATTACTCCAATATGACCGCAAAAAGGAAGATGTGGTCTTTCAGCAGATAATACCTGCGTCTTTCATGGATTTTTAATAGGACTTCTATGCAATGAAAACACCTGAAAGTGCTATGAGATGATGCCAGCATCTGAGTAATATTTCCAAAGGTTTCAATGTGATTGTAACAGAACCACACATCTGTTTCAAAAGAAAGTCGAAAAAAACAAAATCAAAATGGAGAAGAAAGATAAACAAAGCAGAGAAAGCACATGATGCTTTTAAGAAAAACTCCAGACTAGCAACACACAGTTCTGCATCGTGGAGACTTGATGGCCAGTAGCTCAGTCTCCTCATATAAGGATCTCCATTATCAGGAACAAGTTTCTTGTGAAAATGAAGAATTGCAGAACTGTAAGCAGCATGTTTCATTTAACTATGACATACTGTAAACATATTTATTAATTACTTTATTTTTTAGACTGATTCCTCTGCTAAAGTCTTAGTAACATGCACCATTACTGTGGCTGACCTGTTCAGCACTGAACGGCAGCATCACCAGTGTGTGTAACTTACAACATCCTTAAGAATACTTCACGATACACGTACTACGTACACCACCACGGTACATTCAATTTCCATAACTTGCCTTAAGGTTGTTGTTGAAGTTTTCACTACGACCTGTCACTCTCAGCATGTCCATAGAAAAAAATATGCATAGACGTTTTCTCTTTACAGTTTCACTAAGCGACCTATTATTCAATATTTCTTGTGGGCCATCTTTCTGTCCCGTACAGATTTCCCAATTTTTCACCCTATCCACCTGTAAGGGGAGTTGTGACTAAGGCTTAAAGGGGTTGTTCTTCTTATTCTACTTTTTTTTCTTAAGCATAAAATCTTTTACATCCATCACCTTGTGTCAATGACGACTGTTCCTCACCATCATATCATCTGTATATTTGGATGTTTATTGTATAGTAGATGTTCAGATTCTACTACGAATATGCTTTCTTGACTCTTTCTTGACATGTAGACCCATAGAAAAGTGACAAAGAATAGGAAGTATGACAAAGTTAACTTACTGCAGCAAGACGAAGTATAAACAAATGTTCTGTTAACAGAATTGATTGTCGTATGGGTGTGCTCCCAATTATTGAGGATTCTTCTCGGGGGTTTTCTCTGTGGTCAAGCCATATCACTGCCTATTTAAACTGCACCTGCACCAATAAACAGGTGATAGAATGTTCTGACCGCAGACTTGTGTCTTTTTGTTTCCTTTGGTATCAATCCCTGTTTAACACGCTCCTATGAAAGCACTGTCTGATTTTCTTCAGATCATGAAACAAAAAAATTGTTTTCAAAAAAATCAAATCACGACCTTAATTTTCTCTTCTTACACTCAACTCATTAAAGCACATTTCCAGAGTTTTAGTGCACCTGAGCCTGAGTCCTGTATTCAAATCCTGCTTTATCTCAGGGATACTTTGGACATGGGACTTGCATTCTTGTGTCTTATTATATTTGTACCACATCACCAAATGCTGGTTAGATCTTTACCTCAAAGGTTTTTTTGTCTTTTCAGTCGAGAGATATTTATTGGATGACACGCAGGGTTTTGTCTTCTAAAAGTCATCATCAGGCTGCTGTGAAAGATCTCTTCACCACAAATGACCAATAAGTTTGATGCAAAACCATAAAATGCATCAAAGTTGAAATCTATTCCGGCTTTGCTGACTGAAGAAAGCAAGATAAAAAGCATCAACAACAAAGTCATAATGTGTTTTGGCTGTTTAATATGAGAGAACAATCATCAAAAAACTCTTATGAAAGGATTCTGGATTTGCACACAGCTGCTCAGAAGCATCTATTTTCTCGTAGGAAAATGGGGTTGTTTATAGTTTATAGTTATCCTAATGCCTTCTCCTCTAATGAATCTCCTCACTTCTCGCTTTCCAACTTGTCCAGACTTTCTTTATCAGTTTTGCTCTGTGGGAAACATAACGTCATTGATTCCCTCTGATGCACCTCTGCTATTTGCTGGTAGAGCTTTCACAGTTAAGTTGTCACAAAAACTTGGTTGGAATGAGTTGAAAATGAGAAATCTTCAAGGAAAGAGCTAACCAAGCCTGAAAGTGTGACACAGTTATAATAGCTGCTCTTTTGGGGGCGCTATTATTCCATTAAACATGCAGGAAGAAGAAAACTCGCTTAGACTACTAAGACTGCCACAGCTGCACACTTGAGACAGGAACACTCTCTGTTGTCGAGAGAGTGTTCTTCCAGCAGAGGAAGTTTGGGGTTCAGTGTCTTGCCCAAGGACAAGGACAATTCTCCACATGGGTGGGCAAGGCAGGAATCGAACCCAGGGCCTCTACCAATTTGCCTTTCTTGTGTTTCTTTTTCTCCTCTCCATCGTTGCCATGGCGCCTTTTCTTGTATTTGCATTCGATGCTGCTGTCGCTTCCCAACTCCTTACTCTCCCTCTTCTTCTTATCCATTTTCTTTTTCTTCTTCTTGTCAGGTCGGGCGGCTGTGTCCTTGGGCAAGACACTGAACCCAAAATTGTCTCTGGTGTAAGGTCGGTGCCAGCGTTCAGCAGCAGAGCCGACATCTGAGTGTGAATGGGTGAATGGGACTGTGAAACACTTTGGGCCTTCAAGGAAGGTATACAAAGATATCCCATTTACAACTTGACAACATATTTATATAGGACAACCGTGGAGCAGCACTGGGGCAGTTGTCTTGTGATCAGAAGATTGCAGGTTCAATTCCTGCCTTGCCCGCCCATGTGTTGAAGTGTCCTTGGGCAAGACACTGAACCCCGAACTGCCTCTGGTGGAAGGTTGGCGCCAGTGCTCTGCAACGGAGTGTGTTTGGCATCAGTGTGTGAATGGGTGAATGGGACTGTGAAGCCCTTTGGGGCTTCAAGGAAGGTAGAAAAGTGCTATACAAGTACACACCATTTAGCTGACTGTCTTTTATCCTTTGTTATTTTTCAAATTCCTCTTTCCTCTTGATTTTGTATCTGTATTTCATACGTCAGAAAAACTGCTGCAAGCTGGCACAACAAATGGCCGCAATCATCCCTACCTTTTATTATGCAACCTTAAACGGAGCTGGGAGAGCACATCATCTAAAAAACAAAGACTATTAAAACACATCATCCACGCACAGCTGCAATTTTCTGGATGAGTTAAGGACAGATCCATCCATCCATCTTCTTCCGCTCATCGGGGACCGGGTCTCGGTGGCAGCATTCAAAGCAAATATGGCCAGACTTCCTTCTCCTCGGCCACTTCCTTCAGCTCCTTTGGGGAGACCTCGAGGCGCTCCCCATGCCTCTACCAAGTGGGACTTAACCAAACACCTCCTCAGGGGTGCATTGAAATGACATTTCAATACACAGTTTACTTTAAGTTTTGTTTAGCTATTTAGCTCATTTAAAATCTATTGCATTGTAAAATGCCATGCTGTTTTTGTTTCAGAAGTCAAATGAAATTGCAAACAGCGCCCCCCGGTGCTTTATGTTGGTCAAAATTCTGTTTGAAATGCAAACTGCAACATTGCGAATTAAAATGTCATTTTTAAATATTGTGTAGTAAATTGCAAAATGTATCTTAATATTAAAAACCTTGAATTGCATATGGAATTGTCAATTGAGAATTGCATATTACTTTGAATTATGAATCATTAACACTTCCACAATAGTCTTTATTTTCACTTTAATTTTCACAGGTAATTCAACGTAATTCAGCATTTGTGGCCATGGCTCTGCAAACAAGACTGGTGACCCAACCAGTATGTACCCAGCCATCGCCCAACAGTGGCTGGGATAGGCTACAGCAGCCACATGGATCCTGGAAGGGCTAACACTGATTTAGAAAACCACTCTGCTGTTCTCATTCACCACCCTTCAAAAGTCTTCTGCCCCCCTCCCATCAATCATGTTCTAGCTTCACCACTGGATCTAGGTGAATCCGACCCAAACAGTAGTGAACAGAACTGAAGTTCATGGGAACACAGACCCTTGTTTCTTTTGACCTAGAATGATTTAATGTCACTTAAATGTTGGATTTCACAGTCAGGCGTGATGGTTGTTTTGGAGTCTTACCTAACGACACAATAACTTTCACGCCTTGAATTGGAAAGCAAACATCCCAACTTAGAGAGCTATAGTTACCTCTGTTTTCAGGGGTCAACAGAGTTCAGGTGAGCTTTCATATATTTTATATATCGCAGAGTGTCCAAGAATTAAAGTTAAAGAGTCTGGATCTAACAACACAAGTTCTCTAGGAGTGACTGGAGATGAGTCTGCTGGTCGGCAGGATACCTAAACCGATACCCGTCCTCTGTGCAAAGACACGATCCACATCTGTCCTACAGCTGATGCATCAATTCACACAAACGATGACGGCCATGAAGGGGGGCGTCCAGGAGAAAGTGACTGCGTGAAGGTCATGTGTTTGCGGGAGAGCGAGCATGACATGATCACACGAGAGAGTGATGGAGTGCTGCAGCACAAAACGACGGGAAAAGCATGCAGCTCTCAAAAGAACAAGATGCCTTTGCTGCAGACAACTTGACAAGACTCACCATGAGGTTGGCAGAGGTTCAGAGGCAGCTTCCTCCCTCAGTGAGGAGGAAAGGGGAGACGAAGCAGGAGAGGGGGCTTCCCTGCTATAAATGCCCAAACAGCCCGATGACTCCTGCAGGAGCGCGCACGCCTTCACACACAAAAGAAACCAATCTCCCCCTGCAGCCCTGGTGTTACAATGACCTCGCTGAGGGGCACAAACCGACACGGCATCCCACTGGGGAAACCTGCACTCCCCACGTTTCACCGCTCTCTGCTCATATCCATCGATCCAGCATCACAAACGCACTCACACATCCTCCCTGTTACAGCACTCAAAGAAAAGCTTGAGAAAAGCTGCCAAAGATTCCTGTCAGTGTGTGTATAGGGGTGGTGGGGGGGGCACAAGCATGAGCAGGATGTTTACAGTGTTAGAGAGAGGCAGAGAGATGCAGAGAGGAGGTGTACGCCACTCAGCAGCATCTTCTACCAGGATTCCCTGGCAGCCAATCAGAGGTCAAGTTGTTCTCTAGGCGACCAATCAGAGAGAAGGGCTGGTTGTCGGTGTTGCTGAAGCCTAAAACAGTGACAGCTGGCACTGATTACGGTGTCAGCGGGAACTGACAATGGGAACTCAAGGGCACACACTTCACTCCGTGTTTGTATTCTCTGACAGATTCTGTGTTTGGATGCACTGAGACCTGCTGCAGGTCACATGACCACCGTGAGACCTGCTGCAGGTCACATGACCACCGTGAGACCTGCTGCAGGTCACATGACCACCGTGAGACCTGCTGCAGGTCAC
>BSAI01000046.1:389324-440025 GCA_036245035.1 Adrianichthys oophorus | reverse complement strand
GACCTGCTGCAGGTCACATGACCACCGTGAGACCTGCTGCAGGTCACTTTTTCAAAACCACCTGGACATTTCTCCAAATCTCTTGACATTTGTTCACAACACTTTCATCGTTTTTCATACAATTCATAAGATGTCAAATGCTAGTGTTTGACTGCAAACGATAAAGTACAAATTACTACATTTTGAACAATTCTTGAAATGAATGAGTCACTTCTCTGAAGGCTGTCATTTCTCAGACAGTTTTACCTTCCAAAATGTGTCAGTGTTCTCTTCACGTTCTAGTCGTTCCAAAGTGTCATGAACACCAAACCCTGAATCAAAACGTTACTGTTAACTGGAATGTCATTCAGCATTGACTGCATTCCTGTAACTGCTGTAATTGAATATCAGCTGAAACTAGATCCTATTACAGATAATACAGAAGCTGAGACCCCCCCAGTCCCTGGTGTTTGTGGATGAGGCTGGGCTTAATCGGGCCAAAAGAGGGTGATATGGTCAAAAACTCTTTGTGCAACGGACAAGGCTGATGTCCCAGGCCAATGGGGGCAATGTGTGTTAGCTGATTATGGAGAGTGGTGTGGCCGCCACCTCCCCACTCTTGGCCCATACAATACTGAGAAGCTACTAATTTTCTTGAATCGTCTATTCAGATCTTATTCCTGACAACAAGAAAGCTTTTGCTGGGCCTCACTTGTCCCAATTTGTCATTGTGCGGAGTAAAGTGTGGCCCAGAGACTGGTTCAAAGTGGTTGGTCGTGGTGTGCACGACGCTTTCTCCCTCAATGGACTACAAGAGAGGATATTCAGTGTCGATGAGAATCTGTGGCCACACAGACGGCCATTGACGCATACAGTGGCTTGAAAAAGTATTCATTTCCCTTGAACTTATCCACATTCCCCACATTATGACCACAAACATAAATATATTTTATTGTAAATTGATGTGAAAGACCAACACAAAGTGGCACACACTTGTGAAGTGGAAAGAAACTTATACTAGAGTTCAATTTTTTTTTACAAATAAAAAACTGAAAAGTGCTGAGTCAGATAAGATGGAGAGCGTTTGTGAACAGCAGTTTTCAGATCTTACCTCAGATTCTGGATTGGGTTTAGGTCTGGACTTTGACTGGGTCATTCCAACACATGAATCCATTTCATTTGAAGTCATTCCATTGTAGCTTTGGCTTTGTGCTTAGGGTGGTTGTCCTGTTGGAAGGTGAATCTCTGTCCCAGTCTCAAGTGACCTCAACCAATCAGGGACTCAACTTTGGGCACGAAATAAATAAACCTGATCTCTAAACATCATCACCGTCTCCCATGCATTGTAAATGAGATAAACATACGCAGCTCCACGTAGCAATCAGACTAAAAGCATTAGCTGCTAGCTCCTCCCACACACGGCCAAGGTGGCAAGCTTAGGGAACACATGTTTGACCACACGGCGAGCAGCGAATTCTGCGCGGCAAAGGAGGGGCGGGATGCGAATTGGCAGCGCGAATCGCATTCAGTGTGGATGCACCTTTAGTTTTGGAGCATACATGAACTCTTTTGGAGAGAGATCTATGCTGTTGTGCTGCAGGAGACAAGTTATTTTGAAAAATAACCAATGAGTTTTGAGAATGTCCTTTCTGATAAAGAAGTGAACCAAAGTCATTGAGAATGAATGTGTCACTTTGGTGGCTCTGTCTACTGGAATGAAAGAGGGATTTGCTTTTGAAACAGCAGATAACTGTTTTGGGAGAGAGATGACATAGTGCTGCTGATGCAGACTGTTTTGCTGAACCATATACACTGTTTTGGTAAAAGCACAGAGGACTCTGAGAATGTAATTTCTGTTTCAATAAATGAGTTTTTTCTGATGATGGAGGACATCTAAAAAGAAAATTAGGATTCAAATTGAGTTTTTTAGTTATTTTTTTATTCAAATCTTGTGAATCAGGAGCAGACAAAAAAAAAAAAAAAAAAAAACGCTGTTGGAAAAAGATCATATTTAAGACAGAAAATAAGCTGGGCAGGCCACCAAATCCCTGTCATGGTGCTCCTGTGGTTCCTCCTGACTGGACTCAGCTGTCGGCACTCATCTCATCTACTTCTGATCGCTATATAAGATGGACCTCCGCCAGTATTCATTGCCAGTTCGTTACCTTCTCTGGTGCACTACTTTGGCCTCGTATCTTTTTCAGAGAATTAGGTGTCACCCTTTGTTTATGCTCACTACATGTCCTTTTCTCCAGGACTTCCTCTTCATGTACCAACCTGGGTCCACCTCCACTACCACTGCCTGGTTCTTTCCGAGCGCTCCACAGACTGCCACGCCATGTTTCCACGCCAAGCCACCACTCATCTTCAAGTTCTTTGTTCAGCCGCTCCTGGGTTCTGCTCTCACAGCTCCCGAGACGAGTACAGGCTCCAAACCTCGACATCCCGCTGCCACCGAACTCTGCTCCAGCTGCAGTCCACTGGTCACTCCACGGACAATAAAAGTTTTTTCTCTCATCCATCGGCTTTCCATTGTCCGTCTGGGTTGCAAGCATCTGGGTCTGCTTCACCTCACACACATTATGACACTCCCTGCTCCGCTCCATTCTGATGCATCCACTTTCAGACAAATAGATCCGGGAACGTCTTTGTTTTCCTTGTCTCAGCTAGAATCTGGATCAAAACTGTATGGCTGGATAGCTCTGATATTGTTCGCTTATTTTGTTGCACAGGTAATGGATTTCGAGTTAGGTCTGCTCCTTGTTGTGTTTGTTGACTTTATCTCCTCTCGGACCTTCTCTCTGATTTAGTGTGGAACTGATTCCCTGTTGGATTCTCCTCCCATGTAACCTCAGTTTGTTTGCTTCTGACAAGTTTAAGTTCCTCCGTTTCCTGAGACCTTCACATCTGATGGAGACAGAGCTTCTTCTCCAACATCATCCTCAGGATTTTCTTGCCGTTCCTCTTTAACTTCTTCCTGATTTCTGACTCCTTGTGAAGCTGGTGCATCATGACCTCCTAAGCTCTACTTTTCCTGGCAGTATCTGTCTTGGATCTACCAGGGGTCAATGTTTAATGATTATTTTCATCTTAAAGGTAACAACTGTTTTTACAATACTGGTCTATTGATTGACATGTGACTGATCACTGGAACAAGCTTCCTGTTTCAGAACCTGTGAGTCACATTGGTCCCGCCTTTTTTGCCCATTCTTAGACAGGAAGATGTTTCAGTTAAAGGGGAAAAGGGTCACACACCAGAAGAACTGGATTCAAACTGGATTCAAACGGGCCCAGTCAACACATTCACCAATCTCTCTAAATATACAGGTTATGACAGAAAATCCCAGAGATTAACTGCAAACATCACATTAGGATTGATGCAGTGTAACTGCACAAGTGCAAAAACTTCCATTCGTTCAACAGCAATCAGCATCAAAGAGCATTCTTACAGTGTTTGGGAAATAACAAGATAAAATGATACGATTTTGTTATTTTATTTGTTTACTTCCAGTTGCAACAAAATGAAGTTAATGCAGTAGCCCTTTTTCCGTGACACAGATGTTACCTGTAACTTGAATAACTTGCAATCCAGAAATAATATCATGAAAAAAATTGGATTATCAAAAAAAAGTTAAAAACAAAACATCAGAGCAAGAATGGTTTTTCTGACAAATGGAATAACTGAATAAAGGTTGTTTATTTCTCTCTAGAAGTCAAAGGGATTTTGGCTTTCTGGAACCAGCGGGTACTTCCTGTTTGGAACACCAGAGAGGAGGGGGATACTCAGTCCAGTTCTCATAAACACTCAATGATTCAGACGCAGCTCCTGAAGTAGATGGTGAAGCTCACCGTACTGGGGGAGTCTCATGAACCCAGACATGGAGACGTGATTACCAATGCTTTTATTGCACATCGAACCAGAGGCGTCCGACGTGAATTTGCCAAGCGAATTGCATTTGGTGTGAACAAAGCTTTAGACTGTTTTGTTCTCTCTAGATAACTGAAGTGAGTCTTAGGAATTTATCCAGTTATTGTCATCATATGTTTAGTGAACGTAACACTTATCCATCATTGTGGTTCACCTTCAGACTATTGGAATGGACCTGACTTGGTAGAAGCAGCTTGTGATTGGTGTTTTGTTTGCATCACATGTACATATGCAAAGACACAACAGGAAGAGAAATTGACAAAGTTTACTAGAAACTGATAACTTTCTGATTGATTTTAAACTTTTAAACAACATAATCTGAGGTAGTCAAGCAGCTCCTAGCTTTAGGTTATGTGCAGAAAGTCAGTGAGAGGAGTGAGACAGAAACCTAAAAGTAAAAGCTACTACTCTAGCTAATAATAGCTAATACTCTCAATAACAACAAAATTATGATGTATTAGATCATTTTCCTCAAAGACCCTCTTAGTCAATCTTTAAATGAATGATAACAAACTTGGCCTGCTAGCCTTAACCGAAACCTGGCTTCAACAGGATGACTATGTTAGGTTGAATGAAGCAAACCAGGATTTCTGGGAAAGGAGGTGGGTTAGCAGTAATATCACAGTCTAGCTTACTTCCTAACACTAAAGCCAAACACATTTATAATTCATTTGGAAATGTTAAATTGTCTATAAATCACTCAAACAGGAAAACTCCAAAATCAGTTCCATTCATAATTATTTATCGCCCTCCCTGCCCGTACTCTGAATTTTTAACTGAGTTTGCAGAATTTCTATCAACTATTGTTTTAGATTCTGATAAAATATTTAATAGTAGGGGATTTTAATATTCATGTCGATGACTCTAGTGACTGTCTAGGAAATGCTTTCTCAGCTTTATTAGATAATGTTGGTTTCACACAAAATGTAAATGAACCCACTCACTGTCACAAGCACACCCTGGACCTTGTTTTAACTCATGGTATAGAGATCAGCTGAGTGTGCTCCCTCATAACCCTATACTCTCAGATCACTTTCTAATCACCTTTCAGTTTGTTTTAGAGAATTTCACCGCTCCAATAAATAAAGAACAGCTCAGAAGAACATTGACTGACCTGTATCTGAATTTAAACTTGCAGTCCAACCAATACTTAGTAACATGCTGATCAAACACTCTGAGAGCAGCTCCCATAGTTTCAGTCCCAGAAAAAAAGATCAGTTTGTTGATGACTCCATGGAGGCCCTCAAGAGAACACTTGATGTTGTTGCTCCTTTGAAACCAAAACTATTTAGACAAAACCGAGTATCACCGTGGTTTAACTCTGAAATACGTTCCCTTAAACAAGTAACCCGTAAGTTAGAAAGAGAATGGCGCCGATCCGGCTCAGAGCAGTCTTTGAATAGCTGGAAATATAACCTTTTAAATTATAAAAAATCTCTGTGTAAAGCCAGAACCCAATACTATTCAGCTTGAATAGCACAGAATGGAAATACTCCGAGATTTCTTTTTAGTACTATAGCCAGACTGACCAGCAGTCACAGCTCAGTGGAACCACATATTCCTGCTACTCTTAGCTTTGAAGAATTTCCTTACAGTTTTTTGGTAGAACAATCTTAAATATTAGACATAAGCTGAACAAAGGCTATAAAAATAAAACTGAATTCAATTGACTTTTTAACAATACTGCTGTTACTTTCAGTACTCTGTGTATTCTTTGCATTCCTACTAACATGCATGTCAGGAAAACGTGTTTCATACAGAAGCAGTAGGGTGTGGTTGGTCATTTTTGTACTTTATAACTAGCATTAGTATCAGTTATTCACAGCCTTTGTTGGGGTTTTCCATGTACATGAGATTTACAGTTTCGTTTTCTTCTGTTTACTGCTAGAAACTGATAAACTAAAGACAAGAGCTTCTGTTGTAAATGCAGGGAAGGGGATGGGCCGTCATATATCATGTTGATGGAGCTTAAAATTGAGTTGTGCTGGCTCTGGAAAGCACTGGTATATCTGTCACTGACTGACAGGTTGAATTCAAACATTAAAATGAAAGTTAATGGTTGTAAAGAAACAAATTACTTGATAAGAAAAATGTAAAAACTAAAACCAAACCTATAAAAATATGTGTTAGAAACAGGTCAAGAGACTGTAAATTGAATGACCAGAAGGTGGTACAGTCCGTATTCTTTATTAAATAACCATAAATGTCAAAGTGGCAACAGTGAGTTCAGCCTTTTTGTTTCCTTCGTGTCTGTATGCAACCATATCTAATTTTTATGCATCAATTGAATTATGACCTTGAAACCTCATTTGCATGTTAGGTTGGGGATGAACTGTGGCCTGTACTTGTGCTGCTGCTGCTACACAGCGTCTCCTGACTGCAGGTGGGCAGCGGCGTGATGGACAGTGACGCCAGGCACGAGACCATCTCCAGATTCTCCCTGACGGGCGGGAGGACGGCAGGCTCTGAGTGAACGCCGTCCGGGCTGGGGAGGTTCTGGCTGCTCGGTGGGAAAGGACTGTTCCAGTGGGAGAAGCCGATGGCCACCTGACCCCCGAGGTCAAAGCCTGCCGACACAACCAGGACAAAGATGCGCAATGAAAGAGGAGTTTTAAACACACTTTGCATTAGAGAGGACAAAAATATCCTTTAGGGTTCTCTCATGCAGCAATACTGCCATCTAGTGCTGATAGGTTAGTATTTTCATTTAGTGTTTTGCAGTTTCATGAAATTCAGCAGTTAAAACAGTAAAATAAAAGAATCGACACTTACAAATATGATAATGATTGCATTTAATTGTTTACTTAATGATAAATTGTCATCTGTATATTAATACGACTTTGGAGCGTGGAAGGCTCCGTGAGGCGCAGTATCTGCTCCTTTCCTGGTATATTTTCATCCAAAAGCTTTTCTCTCACGTTCAAGAGCCAACCGAGGTTGCCAGATTCTCTCCTCTTTTTTTACAAATCAGAGCAAAGTTGTTTTTTTTACTTCTTTAAATGCTTATTGCTTTTATTGATCACTGAAAGTTCGTGGTCTTTTCTCTAATTAACCCTCTCTGTTGGTCTGCAGAGAAGAAGTCAGAGATGAAGCCACACTTCTACCATGCAGCAGGAAAAAAGGGTTGAGTTGAAATTCCTTGTGGGCTGCGCATAGTATTTTTCCTGCAGTACTTCCAGCTCATGGTGCAATCTGCACATGTGACAGTCAAAACAAAAGCCATAGACTGATTCAGAATTCTCTATAAACATATGCTTCTGCTTTGTCTCAACTTCTGTGGAAAATGTCATGAATTAAAAAAAAAAGACAAACAAAAGAAGAGACATTTGCATTTCTTTTATCTGAATCAGCTTGAACATATTCTTCTTCCAATTCTTCTGAAAGATCATAGAAATTGTGATTTAAAAATGTTTTTTCTCAAAGACAAAAAATAAATCCACCAATGATTTCTGTTAAAACAACGCTACCAAAGTGCAACAGTGTTATGACAAACGTGCCTATCAGACAAAATGAAAACTTCCGTTCTCTGTCGAGAAACAGTTAAAACAATGTACTCATTTTTGGGGGGAGAAACTAAACCAGTCTACCTTTTTACAAAATTTCTGTTTATTTCTTGTGAAGTGAAATATTAAATCGAAATCTGACAAAAGAAAAAATGTAGAATTAAAAAAACCAAACAGATTTTTAAGCCGTCTTTGCCAAAAAAACAGACTGAGTTAGATTTTGATGTGAACAGAAATGGACTTTGTCTTCAGGGGTGTAGCACTTCAAGTCCCTCTCCTATCATCTTTTAATCTTTTGTAAACATGTTCCCAGTAGTCTTTAATTATGGTCGTGCAGCTTTTAGCCAAAATTGACAAGCCTGTGTTGTTTTTTTTTTTTAAATACAGCTTCTGCAGAGCAGCAGGAGCTTTGGGGGAGACAGCTGGCGCGGAGCGTCCCCTGTCCCGTTCCCCACTACCCCCCTTTGCAGAGAGTTCTCTGTTTACACGCTTTGCCGCTAGCTTACAGAACCTCACACCCCTAACCTAATATTAGTAATGCTACAAAACTGGGAGCCATGTTGGAGCTGTACAGCTTTGATTCCAGCTCAGGCTGTGGGACAGCTGCTGCTCTTCACTGGGAGAGTCTCTGGCTGAACCCAAACACGGAGACGGGCACCGGTGCTTTTGTACAGCTCTTCAAAATGAATAAACCTGGTCTCTCGTCATCCGCGTCCTCCGTGATGAGTTAGAGAAAAACTTTTGACGGAGCGCAAGTAGCGTTCAGTGTCAGGTCAGGTAATTTAAAAAATGCGTGTGAGGTGCGCAGGGGGGTTCCGCGGTACACGTGTGTGCCGAACCTTGACTAGTGATCCATACGATCACGGATCGTCCATTATCCGTTGCAACCCTAAATAAAATCCTCATCGCTAATGTTAATATTTAAAGCTATCAATATGAGTAAGTAGTAAAAAGTGTTCTCTCCTTTTGCGCTAATGTTAGCTTAGCTTTGCTTAAGCTTGCGTCTTCAGCATTATCATACTCAGTCACAACGTGCTTCCTCTGCAGGTGCTCATGCATCGCCGTAGGGCTGCCATGAAACACAAGTTCTGCCTTGCAGATATTGCTTTGGACACTTATCTATTTTTTTATGTTTCCCACACTTTCAAGTTCCGTTGCTGTGTTGTTATGGTCCCTGGGTCTTCCTATAACTTACCGTGACATCACTATTGACCAGAGTTAGCACCACTGCCCATGTGTGTTAAAGACAATAGCAGATGCAGCATTAGAAAGCTCACACCTTAGTTTTCAGATAAAATCAAAAGAGAGGAAAAAAAGTCGACCATTAAATTTGTTGTCGACGATCTCAATAGTCGACGTAGTCGTGACTACTCGACAAATCGTGGCAGCCCTAAAGTGCAGTGAATGTGGGAACACTGTAGCAACAGTTGAAACATAATGTGTTAAAAAGAGCATCCATGGATAATTATTGATCTGTGGATTGTTGATCTGAGTAACAAGCCAAAGCCTCTAGCTACTGTCGGGCGAAGGTGGGGTTCACTCCAGTCCATGACAGGGCCACATGGATTCAAACTACCACACACAAGCACACACACACATTCAACCTAAGGGACAGTTTAGCAAACCACGGTCTGGCTGTTCTTTACTTTCAGTTTGATGAAGTGAGAAGAAGTACTCCCAGCTCGGTTTTCCAAGCTTCCTGCTGTTAGTTGAATTAACTTCTTGCACAGCTGAGAACTATGGTAAATGGAGTATACTTATATAGTGCTTTACTACCTTCTTAGAAAGCCCAAAGCGCTTTCCAGTCACAGTCTCATTCAACCACACACATTCACACACTGATGGCTGGCGCCAACCCTTAACCACCAGGAGCAAAGTGGGGTTCATTGTCTTGCCCAAGGACACTTTGACACACGAGCGGGCAGGAGGTCGGCCGCTCTCCCTTTGCACACAACTTTGATTGGCATATGGCTGAAGTAAGAACCTCAGAATGAAAATGTGCATTTGTATGACCTACACATGAGGGTAAAGCTCGGAACAATGTTGACACAAAAAACTGCAGATTTTTTCTCTTTCACCTTATTACAGTCGTGAAATAAGTTCCAAAGAAAAAGAACACACAGTTCACGTGCGCACAAACACACACATACATACACACACAGCGTTTGCCTCAAGGTTTCCTGTAAAACAGAAAGGCCAGCAGATTTTGGAGACACATCAGCAGTGAGCAAACACGGCCCAATCAATAGTAGAGCTTGAACGTCTGGTAGCTTCAGAGTGGCTCTGAAAAGCACATTCAGCTGCAGAGAAGCATTTCCTCACATCTGTGTCACAACACGTTTCACAACCGCTGGACGGTCCAGGGAAGACCGTTTGTTCTTTGTACGTTGCTCTTCACAAAAACAGGGGACTAAAGTGGCATTACCATCAAAAAGAAAACCTTGCCAACTCAGAAGACTTTGGCCCTGACTGTCAGCTTTGATACTGGGCTGCCAGCTCCTTCAGTTGCTCTTCTGTGTTTTCTTGATGTTTTTCAGAGTTGTGCTGTTGTTTTCAAAGGGACAAAGGGATCTTAAAACACTTCTGATCTGGTTTCAGGGAGAGCTGCTACATCAAACCAGTGTTTCTCGTCATCATCCATAAAATATTCTTTAAAAACACTAAAAGTCTGTGCTTTGGTCATAACTCCATTTTGAACATTTCCAGAACAAACTTGGTGTTAAAGTGGGAGACCCAAAGGATGACATTCCCCCTCTCGTAAGCACTAAAAGAATTTCTAATACGGATTTTAAAATTCCTCATCGGGATTATCTGATTTTTAATTGCATCTGAATGTGTTAAAGAAATACAAAAATGGCTGAGTGCCCACAATGTGAGTTCAACAATATAGTGACGCAGATTTAAGTCCCATGTGTTTGAGTTAGAGCCTCCATCTTGTGTGAACTGCTACAGGATGAGCCCTGAGTGTTTAATCCACAAACAGGGATTACTTCTGTTTGGTTAAAATTTGGTTAAATCCAGATATGTTGAAACAAAAAACCACGGATTCAGAAAATAACAAAGTTAAAGTGCCAGACTGGACTTTGGCATTAAAATTGTGAAGGAAACGTAGACAATAAAGTTTGTGCGAGACAGGGCGAGCTTCGTGCATTTCTTATACCGGGACCTTTGGGCATGAACCACTTCATGAAAACTAAAGGAGGGGTTGAGGTAGGAGGAAGAACATTTACAGAAAAAGTTGTGTTAACTTGTTAACTTCCATTTATAGTTTCCTCGTCTGCAATTACCATTCAGGTTCACAGGAATGCTGGAGCTTATCCCAGAAACTGATGAGCAAACGCAGGGATCACCCTGGACGACTCACTACTCCAATGCAAGACCACACAGACAAGCAACCACACACACATTTACACATAAGGGACAATTCAGAATCCTCACTGAAACAATAAAAGTGCACTCTCACCGAACGCGATTCGCGTGGCAGAGGCAGCCAGTTTCAATGGAAAGTCAATGGTTTAGAGGCAAATTGAGGATCTGCGGTGCAAATCGAGCGAACGACGCGGCACAAAAGTCTGAAAACAGCACAAATTGAGCGACGTGGCGCGAATTGAGCGGCCGCTGCAACTGACCAGAGCTAAAAAAAAAAATCTGAACTCTGGGGAGGTGGTTGAGTCTCCTCAACCAATCAGGGACTCAACTTCGTAAACGTGACGTTTTCAGTGACAGCGGGGAGAAAACATCCAATATGGTGGATCGATCCATAGTTCTCCTAAACTTCCATTTATATTCTTAACCTGCTGTATCCCTTTCTGGGCAGTAGGGTTTCCAGATCCCATCCCAGTTACTGTTGGGTTAAGGCGGGTTCACTCTAGAGAGTCCGTCGCAGGACCTATGGAGCTTTAGTGGACACGCTCACTATGCCGGCTACTAGGAGAGGAGCTGGTGGTCAGACAGAGGGCTGCTGCTGGATGGAAAAACACTCTGCTCAGGCCTCCTGAACTTTATGATGTTTTTTTATGATGTTTAATGGAAGAGTGGCAGAAAGAAAGCCATTGTTAAAAGAAAACCACACAAAGTCCCGTTTGCAATTTGCCATAAACCATGAGAGTGACCCAGCAAACATGTGGAAGAAGGTACTCTGGTCACATGAGACCAAAATGGAACTTGTGTGGAGGAAATCTAACACTGCACATCACTCTGAACACACCATACCCACTGTAACATGGTGGTGGCAGCATCATGCTCTGGGGCTGCTTCTCTTCAGCAGAGACAGGGAATCTGGTTAGAGTTGATGGGAAGATGGATGGAGCCAAATCCAGAGCAATATTGGAGGAAAACCTGTTGAAGTCTGAACAACACTTAGACTGGGGCGGAGATTCACCTTCCAACAGGACAACCACCCTAAGCACAAAGCCAAAGCTACAATGGAATGACTTCAAATGAAATGGATTCATGTGTTGGAATGACCCAGTCAAAGTCCAGACCTAAATCCAATCCAGAATCTGAGGTAAGATCTGAAAACTGCTGTTCACAAACGCTCTCCATCTTATCTGACTCAGCTTGAATTGTTTTGAATGAAGATTAGGCAAAGATTTCAGTTTCTAGATGTACAAAGCTAATAGAGACAAACCCTAAAAGACTTGCAGCCGGAATTGCAACAAAAAGGGGGTTCCACAAAGTATTGACTCAGGGGGGCTGAATACTTTTGCACACTGTACTTTTCAGGGGTTTTTTTGTGAAAAAAAAGAACTCTTGTATTATTTTTAATCCACTTCATAAGTGTGTGCCACTTTGTGTTGGTCTTTCACATCAAATTCCAATAAAATATGTTTGTGGTCATAATGTGAGAAAAGTTCAAAGGGTGTGAATACTTTTGCAAGCCACTGTATGTATAGTATCCCCTGCCAGAATGTGACCCTGTCGCTGGCATCATTAATTTGTTGTGACACTCACATTGCCGCCCCGCCGTTGGGCATCACTCAGCGTCTTAAGCTAGAGGCTTTAAACTCTAAGGTTCTGGACCATGAGCGCCTGCCTCTGGAGAAGGGGGGGGGAGAAAAATACTCAACTCAGAAAGATCTGTGGTGAAACTGGCATCACTTTGCTCTGTAAGACTCCATTATGGAACAGCCAGCCACCTCAAGCTAACCTCATTGTTACTGTCAATCACAGATCGAGACCACACCTCCCACGCTTAGCCCGCCTGCTCCAGGCCTCCACCTTTTTTTTGCATTTTTTTAATCTGGAATGAGAATGGAGTCAGCCTCCAATTGTCCTGTGGGGTTACCCCTTAAGTTTAAATTGTTTTACATATGTCCTACATCATGAGAAAAATCTTACAAGAACATGTTACAAACACCTAACATACAATTATTTTTAATACAGTGCATCCAGAAATTATTCCCAGCGCCTCAGTTTTTCCACATTTTCTGATGTCACAGTCTTATTTCAAAATGGATTAAACCAGTTTTCTTCCTGGAAACTTTTTTGAAAAACACCCCATAATGGCAATGTTGAAAAAGTTCTTTTGAAATTGTTGCAAATGTATTAAAAATTAAAAACCTGAAAAAAGATATGTACAGAAATATTCACAGCATTTCCTCAACAGGCAAAGCAAGGCAAGTGTCTTTGTTTCGCACGTTTCATGTACAAAGACGATTCAAAGAGCTTTACATAAAACGAAAAAGAAAAGAAAGAAAAAAGAAAGAAAACAATCAACAAGCAATGAACAAACAATCAAAAGAGATATTAAAGGTGTGATCATTAAAATAAGATGTAAGAAAGTTAAAAATAGTTGAATTTACAGCAAGCATACAGAAACAGTGCGGATTTAAACTTTTGAATCCAAATGAATCAAATGCAGCTGAGAACAGGTGGCTCTTTAACCTGGATTTAAACACACTGAGTGTTTCAGTTGATCAAAAGCTTTCTGAAAGTCTGTTCCAGATCTGTGGAGCATAGAAGCTGAATGCAGATTCTCCATGTTTAGTTTGGACTCCAGGAACTGATAAAAGACTGGATCCAGATGAGAGGAGAGGTCTGGCTGGTATAGACCGGGTCAGGAGGTCAGTCATGTACTTTGGTGATAAACCATTCAAAGCTTTATAAACCAGTAGCACAACCGTAAAGTCTATTCTCTGGCAGACAGGTAGACAGTGTAAAGACCTCAGAACTGGACTGATATGGTCTACTTTTTTGGTTCCTGTGAGAACACGAGCAGCTGAGTTCTGAATAAGCTTAGTTATCTTATTAAGCTGAATACTTAGCTGCTGAACCTTTGGCAGCAATTTCAGCCTCGAGTGGTTTTGAAAATGACGCCACAAGCTGGGAACACCTCTCTTTGAAAAGTTTGATCTATTCCTCTTTGCAGTAGCGCTCAAGTTCCATCAGGTTGGATGGAAGCGGGGGTGCACGGCCATTTTCAGATCACTCCATAGATGTTCAGTTGGATTCAGGTCTGGGCTCTGGCTGGGCCTCTCAAGCACATGGACAGAGTTGTTCTGAAGCCACTCCTTCCATATCTTGGCGGTGTGCTTTGGATCATTGTCCTGCTGAAAGATGAACCGTCGCCCCAGTCTGAGGTCAAGAGCGCTCTGGAGCAGATTTTCATCAGGATGTCTCTGTACATTGTTGCAGTCAGCTTTCCCTCTATCCTGACCAGTCTTCCAGTTCCTGCTGCCGAAACACATCCTGACAGCATGATGCTGCCACCACCATGCTTCACTGTAAGGATGGTATTGGCCTGGTAATGAGCAGTGCGTGGTTTTCTCCAAGCATAACAACCACCATTCACTCCAAAAAGTTCTATTTTGGTCTGGTCAGACCACAGAATTTGGTTTCTCATGGTCCGAGAGTCATTCGGGTGACTTTTGGCAAACTCCAGACGGGCTTCCATGTGCTTTTTAGTAAGAAGGGGTTTCCGTCTGGCCGTTCTACCATACAGGCCTGATTGGTGTAACGCTGCAGAGATGGTTGTCCTTCTGGAAGGTTCTCCTCTTTCCACAGAGGAACGCTCTGACAGAGTGACCATTGGGTTATTGGTCACCTCCCTGACCAGCGCCCTTCTCCCCCGATCACTCAGCTTAGATTGACGGCCAGATCTAGGAAAAGTCCTGGTGGTTCCAAACTTCTTAATAATGGAGGCAACTGTGCTCATGGGAACCTTCAAGGCGGCAGAAATGTTTCTGGACCTTTCCCCAGCCTTGTGCCTCAAGGCAATCCTGTCTCAGAGGTCCACAGTCTATTCCTTTTTGTTCCATGCTTTGTTTGTGCTCTGACATGCACTGTCAACCCTGGACCTCATGTAGACAGGGGTTGTACCTTTCCAGATAATGTCCAATCCACTGGATTTACCACAGGTTGGCTTCAATTAAGCAGGCTCATTTACTTATATTTATTTATCCCATTTCTATAGCACACAACAATCAAATAGATAACATTCTACTTCTGGTGAAAATGAAAAGGGACAGAAAGAAGAAAACTTATTATCTCTGCCCCATTTAGCTAAACCAATCAAGCTATCTCTTTGTCATACAACATCAACTGGCTGACCAAAACAACAAAAGCTAAAACAGACAATAAAAATAAATAAATAAATAAATAAAAACATTAAAAGCAACAAACAAAAAAAATACACCAAATGTATCAGATTTTTTACCGACATTCCTATAATTCATATTGTCTGAGCATTTGTATTTTCTCTATTTTTGAATACAATCATTGATTGGAATCTTCTATTGATTTCTAAATAATATTCCATAAATCAAATTTCCTGCACTGAATCACTTTTTTCCTTCATTTTTGTTCAGAGTTTGTACGTTTTGAAAGTCTCATGTCCTTTTAGGTTGTAATTGCTCTTTCTTTTTTCAAACTTTTATTGTATGTTATACGGCAGACTTCCGTAATGTGCTTTATAGATGAGTTTGAAAATAAAAAGGTCTACTAAGTCTTTGAATTTTAATTTTTTCAGCTCTATAAATAGTTGTACAGATAGGTCCCTTTAGTTACTAGGGTTAGGGGGTTAGGGTTAATGACCATTTAACCTAACATATTTTTGCTTTAATGCAGTTCACATGTGATTTCCAGTGTTATTTTTCATCTATAATTACTCCTAAAAACGTGATTTCCTTTACTTGTTTGATTGGAGTGTCCACAACTTCAAATGAGATATTGGTATTTATTTTTGTGATTGCATAATATTATGAAATGTGTTTTTTCACAGTTAATTGATCTAATTGAATCTAAATCCACTTAGTTCCACTCATCAGTGGAAACAAAATAAACCTCAGCTCACTTTGGAGCTTCACAGCAAAGGCTGTGAGTACTTCTGTACATATCTTTTTTCGGGTTTTTATTTTTAATAAATTTGCAACAATTTCAAAAAAAACTTTTTCAACGTGGTCATTATGGGGAGTTTTTCAAAGATTTCTTCAGGAAGAAAACTGATTTAATCCATTTTAAAATAAGTCTGTGACATAGTAAAATGTGGAAAAAGTGAGGTACTGGGAACACTTTCCAGATGCACTGTATTTTGGGTTTGGGTAAGACACATTCAGGAATCAGAAACCTCCATGTCCAGAAAGGATTGGAGGAAGTACTGTATATATTCCATGGGTGCCTTTGGCACTTCCATTCTACATTTTATTTTGTTCCTCTCCTGTTGCTGGAATTCCCCTCCAGGAAAATATCAACAAAACATTTTCTGGTGTCTGGTTTCTGACTCCTGTCCAATTCAACTTTTGGAGCAATGCATTAAGTTGTCAACTGATGATTTGTAAACTTATCTTTACTTTCACTGAGCTTTTTGGTTTGATTGAACACCCCATTACATGCTCATCAGTGGTGGGTAAATTTGACATTGATCAGCAGCATTACCCTTTGCAATCCCCATAGGTACACAAATGAAACCTGAAAGCATGTTTGTGTACACATTCAGATGAAGATTTGTTCTTGAGATCTCAATGACCAGCTGATGACTCTAGATAAGTTGTTTTGACTCGGTTTTCTAAGCAGCTATAGTAACTCTGACTCCACAGGCAGGCCAACAGTAGGTGCTACCTGATGCTGCACTACACATTCTAGGCCCTTCAGTGGTCATAAAGACAGTACGCACCTAGACCAGGGGCAGTTGTAGAAGCTTTAAAATTATCTTTCAGAAGCTGACAGAATTTATTCCCTGTTACAACTACCCTGTTCAGATTCCCATTTTCACTCTGAGAGAGATCAGACCAGCCAGCCATCCAACTGAAAGCCTTTTGTTCTATATCTACAAACTGTTCACGCAGAAATAAATATACCAGTTCCAAATGTTCCTATCTTTGAGTTTGACTTAAAAACCTTCCTCGGCTCAGTGGTTTTTGTGGCTGATTTGTGTAATCATCTTTTCTCTGTTCCTATTCATCCATATTCCCCGTATTGGTTGACCTTTATTGGAAACCATGAAACCACAATGCTGTGGAGAGGAAAAACAGGAGACATCCTGGACCACACTGGACAATAATCTCCTTGAAGATGATCTCGTTAACATTTGTCTTTCACTGTTTCTTGCATCAGATAAAAGCTGTTGCACCACTGCCCGGACAAGCCCACACAACAGCTCCACTAAGTCACTGATTTTGTCCTGATGTGAATGAACAACTGGTGCCAACAACATTGGATGGGATCTTTCCAAGTGCTGCTTACAACCCATACCATAGTAAAGGTCACTGGGAGGGCATCATGAGCCCACGCTTCACACTGAAAACTGATTAACATGCAGATCGACTCTACTTTCCCACACAATTAATAAAAGAAAGAAAACAATTAAAGTTTAGGATTTCCTGACATTTACAATAAGAGTTTGCCTAATACAACTAGTTAGCTCACTCCAGAAGCCTCTCCTTATTGGACGAATACTTGCTTGCACAGACCAATCAGGTGAAGGTTTGCTTGTTTTTGTCTTTAGGTACATTAGGTATATTTAGGTGCTGAACAGGACTATCTGAGGGAACAAACCCTGCTGTGGATTAAACCTGCTGGTGTGAGTACAGCCTATGTCAGTTAAAATAGTCCTTGTTTCTTTATGTAACATTGTTGTGCTCATATGTTGTTCAATATACTATTTATTTATACCAAATTATATTTAATTTTGTGCCGTTTGAGGTCAAAAGAATAAGGGGGCTGTGCATTTTACCGAGTATAACGTTTCCATAAACCATTTTCAGAATATTGAGAAAACAGCTTCTGATGCAGGTTTTACAAGTAGATCAACGTAACCTCATAAACCATTTTATGACGTAACACTATTTATTTATCAAAATGCAGCAAGTGTGAAAGCCGAAGGTAAAAGCCATAATTCACTGGTCTGCAGTGGGCAGGTTTTGATCTATTTTATGACACACTGGAGGTTTACAGCCAGAACTTTAACATAAACTATTCCAACATTTTTGTCAGGCTGAGGTCCAACGTTTGTACATTTTTTAAATGTGATAAATTTAAACTTAAATGTTATAAGTTATTGTTCAAATTCTGGAAATTGAACCAATTTAGAACTTATTTAACTAAATAGTGACTCAAAAAAGGACTCAATGATAATTTCTTAATCTTCCCTTAAAAAGTGCTTTTGCAAAATATCTAGATTTATCGAGCTTAAAATTACAGCAGGAAGTTCTTCTGAAGTGACCATCTCAAAAGTGAAATACAAACAAACCCTGATTTTTGAATACTTTTTTTGTTTTTCAAAAACAGGATGAAAGTGTCAACAATGATGAATGGATAGGTTGGTGTTCTCTGTGAGAATGTTTTCAAGTGAGAAAATTATAGTGTCAGAACAGTTTAAGAGAAATAGTCTAAAAAAAGCAACATTTATTTATACTGTTTACACTTTATTTTTGACAATTTTGCCCTTCAGTTTAATTTCAAATCTGTCTTCATGGTTCTTATAATGTTCTGTTTTTAGAACCAGTCAGGTTCAGGTTGACAACTTTCAACAGTTCTGTAGATCAGTGTTTCCTATCCTAGTCCTTGGGACACCCTACCCTGCATCTTTTTAAACTGTCCCCCACTCAAACACTCTTATGACTGTCATCATCAGTGTTCTGCTGAGCTTGATGATGAGCTGAATCAGGTGAGCTTAGAGGGCCTATATAATGCTTTTGTCAAGCCTTTCAGAGTAAACTATTTCCATATAAATATGATAATGTATAATCTTTGGCAGCGCAGACTCTTCCTGGAAGGGGCTGTTCCCCACTTTCATATGTCATGATTAGAGGGCCCAGTCGTTTACAGGAACTGAGAGGGGCTGGTGCTCAGAGAGCAGGGATTTAGAGCACAGAGATGCGTGAATGGAGAAAATACCACTTTGGAGGAGGTTTTTGTGTAACATTACAATACACTTAAAAGCTCAAAAACATTGATTTTGCATGATGTAGACCAGCAGGGTGAGACAGAAAACATGCAGGACAGTGCTCCTCAAAAACCAGGGTTGGGTAATACCAGATCTTCCTCCCGCAGTTCAAAGACATGCTTCATAAGTTGACTGATTACTTTAAAACTGTCCCCAAGTGTGACCGTGTGTGTGTGCGTGTGCTTGTGTGTGTGTGGCCCTGATAAAGGCTGGCGACTTGTCAAGGGTGTACCCCACCTTTTCCCCACAGCAGCCAGGTTAGGCTCTGACAGATTTGCCGTATCCCTTTCGAGGGATACGGCAGGTTAAGAAAATGGATGGATGTTATAGAATAACCAATGGTATGAGGCATGAATAGGAAAATCATCATTCCACCGGTTGTTGCCAGAGACTTAAGCAGTGATCAGTTGTTATCAGAGGCAAAAACCCAAAAAGTGTGTTCCTCAGGATAAACTCCACAAATTCTCTCTTTCAAATTATACACTCATAAACCCAGAGCTTCAAAAAAAGCTGTTTGAACTACGCCATTTCCAGTCAAGTGAGGACTTAGAACTAGCTTCAATTTCTAACAGAAGAAAACTGGCCACCAATTAGTTTGGAAACATCGGCAACTAGATTGATGGATGACAGCAAATGATCACTAGCGGCATTTTACCCCAACAATGGTGTTGAACTGTATGATATTTGTATAAATAAACTATTCTTTGTCTTTAATTCTTTTTTCACTTTGATTTATGTCTGAACAGCCATAAACTGTATGCAGCTTTTCAACCCACATGAATGCCTGCTTCCAGCCACTGATCTCCAGCACCTCATAAAGGTCACCTGAAACAGCGGATGGCGTCTGCTGTAATCTAAACCTGGCATGTATCTGAACGACCTCCAAAACTCAAGGTGTGCGGACATGCTGTACTCAAAGCAATATCTATGTCAGAGTCATCAGAAAAAGTGCCCTGGTGGCTCTCTGAGGAGAGCAAGACCCAGATATGTAACCCCCTCCACTTTCTCACGTCCTCAGTGGAAAGTCAGCGAGTGCAGGTGCAGGTATCTGGGTCGCGTGCTGCCCTGTGAAAACCCAAGGTCTTTACAGTGGATTACAGGTGCGGGTCCTTTGTGTGGCTGAGGAGTCTCACAGCAGTGTTTTTGTCAGACCTGGAAAGTTTTGATAGATGCTTCTTAAAAAGTTCAGAGGATAGAAAACAGAAATTTGTCCCATTTCTTAAGGAGACTATTTTCAAAGCTAGAAAAGTTCACAGCATTTGATGAACAAGTTATCACACTGAGTTATGCTTCATTTGTGAAAGACCCACAATGATGAAAATGGTGTTTTGATGTGTTTTACATGTTCTTGTGGCACTTTTTTAAAGATAGGGGACACATAGAAAGAAAGTTAAGATTAAAAAAGCATGTCTCAGTTTTTCTTTAGTCAAATTGTCGAGAATTCGGATCAGACAAAAATGCAGTTTGAAAAAGCTTGTAGTTGTTATGTACAAATAACAATCTGTGAGCCACAAGCTCCCTGCTCCGCTTGTAGAGGATTATATTTCTGTACGTCTTTGTTTTCCCTTTTCTGAGCTAGCACGTGGATCTAAACTGTGCGGCTGGACAGCTCCAATATTGCTCACCAATTTTGTTGATCTGCTAAAGTTAGTTCAGGGGTGTGAGGGGCATATACCAGTGGGAGAGCATGTAAAAAGAGAGCATGTAGCAACAGGAAGATGAAGGAGGGTTTCACTGAATTAAAGTAGCTGGCTTGTCTCCAAACAACAGCTGCTGCATTTACCATCTACTCACTGCTTCCGCCTTTTACTGAAGCAAACCAGAGCGACGGTGCCTAAACCTGTCCTTACCATGGACACAGGCTGCTGTAGAGAGGATTCAAGTGTGAAACAAAAATCGCCAGAACTGACCCCCACTCTGCTTATGCTTCTTGTTCGGGGCTTCAACGTGCCCAGGATGCATTCGCTTCCCCGGTCCCATGTGAACACAGTGCATGGCCCTCTCTGAACACCCGCAAACGGCGGCTCACATGCCAAGTTAGCCTGTCAGCAGCTGACCCGATGATGGGGGTATCCATTACCCCTCCGCCAGAGTTAACCGACTGCGCCTATGGAAATTCTCCTATCACGGACGTCAGCTGGGGCGACCAGCTAGAGGCTGCTGCCCCGCTGAGCGACTGCGAGGAGCTTTACCAGGCTGCACCTCTGAAGCAATATAATGCCGCTTGCGCCAAATCTTACTCCAAAGAAAAGTCCATCATCCTCAGATCTGAAAAGGACAAGGAGGACCGTGGACCTTTTCTCTTTCTCCCGGCTGCAAAACCAGCAGAACCGAGCAGCACATGCAGTGGATCTCCAAATCCAGCTGCTACGGTGGACCTGCATGACATCTGCAGAAGAGTAGCTGCAAAGCTGGTCTTGGTGTGGCCCAAAGCCCCTGTGGAATCACCCATGTCTCGCTACGAGGGAAAACGGCTCCCAAAAGCCAAATCTTCTGGCAGTCAACTGCTGCCGGTGTTCCCTGAGTGCCTGGAAGAGGCGACCCAGTTGTGGAGCAATCTACTTTCTGCCAAGAACCCCATCTCCGGGAGTTTGGCGCTCGACTGGGCTGGCATGGAGGAGAGCGGTTTCATCCACAATCCTCCAGTGGAACCTCTGCTGGTGTCTCACCTGCACCAGATGCAGAAACCTAGCACAAGCCCTTCCACTGAAAGCTGGCTCGGTAGGGTCTGTCATACAGACGTTTCGAACGTTGGTACCAGCGAGTACCACATGCTTTTATTGAGGTATCTTATTGGCCAGTTTATAACTTGAATAATTTACAATAAAGAAAAAATATCATGAGAAAAAAAGGTTTAGCAAGAACATGTTAAAAAGATAAAGGTATTTCTCCATACAAGTTTATGGGATTATGGCTTTCTGGGACCAGTGGGTTCTTCCTAACTATCGCAGCGCAAACGCACCTTGATCTCGATCTATTATGGATCTGCTCAAAACCTCATCATGATGTGACATGATTTAGACACTTCCAAAGGGATGTTTGCGGATCTCCGGAATTTTTCCCAAAGACTCACTTATTTGTTTATGTATTTGCATGAAAGACCAGTGACCATTTATTAAATCACAACATCAACCCCCAGCTCACTGGGTGGATCATGGACTTCCTCACAAACAGAGCGTTGATGAAGAACTGCTTGTCAGATACACTCTGGCTCTCCACAGGGCTGTGTTCTGTCTCCTGTCCATTTTATTCTTTACACAGACGACTGCAGATCTGCCCATCAAAACGGTCACATTGTTAAATTTGCAGATGACACGGACCTCTTGTCTCAGTCTTCTGGCCAACCACAGCGTCTCGGCCAAAGAGGACTTCATGGAGTTGTGTGAGAACTCACACTTTGAGCTCAACATTGACAAAACCAAAGAGATGACAGTGACCTTCTCCCCCGGAGACAGTTGGCTGAGTCAGTCCGCACCATCATTCATGGAGAGCCCGTGGACATTGTTAGAGTACATAGAATACCTAGGAACCATCTTTGATGACCTTCTGAAGTTCTCCCCCAACACTGAGGTTATTTTAAAGGTGCATTCATGCCGAACGCAATTCGCGCAGTCATTCGAGTGGCCCTCCCCTCTTTTGCCGCACGGCAAATTCCCTGCTCGCCACGTGACCAAAAATGTGTTCCCTAAGCTTGCCGTCCCGGCTGCATGTGGGAGGATCTGCCAGCTGATGTTTTTAGCTTGATCACTACACGAAGCTTTGTCTGTATTTCATTTACAATGCATTTAAGACACAGACATTGTTTGGAAATCAGTTTTTTTCTTTTTCAAAGAGACCTACAAAAACATTGATCACGTCTCCATGTAGACCACAGGCCATCAAAAATTAATTAACAAATATATAAACCATCTACCCACAAAAAAAAGGAAAATTCAGTCAGAAAATAGCAAACACTCTCCTTTTTTTTAATCGCTCTCATGGCCACAGCGGTTTGTTGGGCGCTTATAATCCAATGATTCTGGAAAAAAACAAGTTCAAACACGTTATCATTGTGTTTTATTTTTTAAATACATAGTTGCAGTTTATTAAGCATAATTTATTGGCTTAATAATTAAGCCAATAAATTGTTATTTTTTTAAATTCCTATAAACATCTTTTTAAAAACAACAGCAAATATGAGGGTTTCAAAGACTACATTTATTTGTGTTAACTATATAATACTAAAAAAACTCATAGATAGAAAGAAAATACATTCTAATGACCTTTGAAAGTTAAAGAATTATCTTGATGTTTTTATTATTTATAGTACTGTGTGAGTAATTTAGCGAAAAAAGGAAAAATCTGTCTGGCCGCCAGCTCATCTCCCGGTAGCTGGCATACAGAGAGAGTGACCAGCTCCATGGGTTCTGCAACTGACTAGGGTAGGGTATACCCGCCTTCGCCCAACAGTAGCCGGGACGGCTCAGAAAAACCCAGAAAGAGATACAGCGGGTTAAGAAAATGAATGGAAGTTCAGGAGATCCACCATATCGGATGTGTATTCTATTCGCTGTCACAGAAAACGTCACGTGCCCAAAGTTGGGTCCCTGATTGGTTAGCGCGATGCGGCAAACTCCCCAGATTTTAGACTTTTTTCTTTAACTCCAGCCCACCGGGCCCGCAGCTTAATTCATACTGCACCGCTCAAATCACGCTGTTGCCAGATCTTGGCACCATGCCAGCCGATTAAATCGCACCGCAGGACCTCATATCGCGTCTATACAATTGACCTAACGTTGAAACTGGCCACCTTCTCCATGCAAATTGCGTTCGGTGCGAATGCAACTTTATAAAGTGCAGTCAGAGGCAATACCTCCTGAAAAACGTTTAAAAATGTGGAACCAACAGACATTCTGACCAGATTCTACTACGCCCTCAATGAAAATGCAAAACACCTTCTCGTTCATCTACTCACCAACTGTACAGAACTAAAACGCGTCTCACACACACTGTTAAAGTCTGCTCAATAAACACGTAGCAGCTGATCAGAACACTTGTCAATTTATGTGATCAGTAAATAGCAAAAAAAGAATGGAATTATGTTAACTGTGTAAACAGTTGAAGTTGTTAGTTGAAAGAATGTCAACACTGGAGTTGAAGCTTCGGTGTTAAAGTCTCACTCCAACTCAGTGATGTTCAGTGACGTTCGGTGACGTTCACGCTGGTGAGGCACTGATGTCATCAGTCAGATTTACAAACATGAACCCTACAAAATAGCTTATTCACCATGTGATTGGCAGCAGTTAGTGTTGTTTAAAATTTCATTTCAACATGTTTATTCGGTTTATAAACTGTAGCAGAGGAAAACAAATCATCAAAATTGTTATTATTGACTTACTTTTACTTACAAATGAAGTCTGAGCGGTTCGCCTTCTGAAGAAACGCATTGATAACCTGCTTGTAGAAGTCTTCCTTTTCCTTCTTCAGTTTGAAAAGTCTTTCTGTCTCAGTGGAGATCACTACCAGTGACGTGTCTACACAAATTCTTGAGTTTAGGGGTTTAAAAATGTAATCCTCCATTTAGAAAATGATGCTAAGATGAACGTTTGAAAGAGTATAGTAAGTGTAATCTGAAAGATGGTGAGAAATAAGCAAATTAGGTAATTTTAAAATAAAGGGTCTTTTATGATGATAAAAAGACTGAATTAGTAAAGCGTATGCGTCAGCTGCAGCTCCACTCAGTGTGTGCGGCGCTGAGGAGGCACAGGCTGCTGCTGCCTCACCCGCCGCTGTCTCACGTATTTGAACAGGAAACTCAAAATTCGCTGCTTTTTTTTTTTGCCAACGAAACTTTGAAAACCCACACAGAAAAGGTACTCATAGAAAAGACACATCTGAAAAAATTATTTGATTTTTATTTTTAATTTTAAAAAGTATTTTAATTTTATTTCACTTTTGCGTTTTTTTAAGCTATATGGCAAAAAACTGTACAGCTGAAATGCTCAGAAATACAGTTTTAATTTTAAATTCTTAATTTTTTCCCCTCCATCATGAGAAAACATGCTACAAGAACACGCTTTTTTTTTTCTTTTTCTTTTTAAAGGGTTAAGAGCTGACTGAAAATATTCCCATTGGCCCCTGGAAGTCAATTAAATCTACATTATCTACAAAAAGTTGATCTTCTGTACATCAAATTGGAAATTTTCCAAACCTTAATTATCTCTTGCTTTCTGATGATCAACAGAAGAAACAAACAAACAAAAAAAAACAATAGAAGGAAACACAACTTATCTTCCAAACCAAAAAGACTGTCATCGTTTCAAATCCACAGAACGTATGAAAACTGGACCGACTCTTTTCTCATTTCTAGAGGTGTAGATTTGGCTTAGAGTTTAGTTACTGTAGCAACTGAGTGTGAAAATAATAAAGCACAAGAATAAAAATGTCTTATTATACATGTGTCTTTGTTATTCTTTCAAAAACTAATAGTAATCCAGTATATTCGTTTTTTACTAAAACATTTGATGCACCAGAGAAAAACTCAACTCTCTGTGGTTTATGAAGAGGATGATCTCATCTTCTGAAATGAAAAACATAGATGTGAAAAAGACTGTCTTCCTTTCTGTCTGCACTGAACCTTTGATTCTGCATTAAAATGATATAAAATGATCCGAAAGATCTAAAATACATCAAGGTTGATGCACTCTGAGTGTGAAATGAGACTTTTTTGAGGTTTTCCAGAAAAACACGGATGCTGAAATACATCTTTCAGACAAACTGAGCCAAAGAAATGAAACAACTCCTTTGAGTTTCTCTTTACTGCTGCTTTTATTTCAGCACACTCTCTT
Source organism: Adrianichthys oophorus (assembly GCA_036245035.1). Lineage (NCBI taxonomy): Eukaryota > Metazoa > Chordata > Actinopteri > Beloniformes > Adrianichthyidae > Adrianichthys > Adrianichthys oophorus. Next base: position 414,405 of record BSAI01000046.1, on the reverse strand, counting down.
CAGGTTAAAACGGGTTTCCTATTTCCACAGATCGTAAATCCCCGGAACAACAAAAGGCAGTGAGGAGGAAGAACGGAAGGCAACTTCAAACCAGCAATGATGCTGACTTAGTCTTTCCTTTTATCCAAAAGACGACGCTTTGAAATCCCAGCGACTAAAGGGTGTGCATCTGCATCTATGCAAAATGCTGCCACAGCACTCCAACTTTCCTATTGGCACAGAAAAGAGATGAACAACAGCATGTGGAGGAATGGGCCGCCTTACAGATATGATGTTCACAAAATAACCAATGTGTTGAATGTAGCAGAGTCACAGATTTGAATGAAAGTCAAGGAAATGGCTCATTTATCAACACCGCTTTAGGATTGTCCATCTGCTAACTATATAGTCCAGGATTTAGACTGATGTACTGGAACTAGGCACTGTTGTTCTCTTAAAAAAACAGTTTTTCCTTTGAATGTGGCACCAGAGAATTAATGTAGTCTCTGTTACACTGAGCCTGTTTTCACCACACCTGGACTGTGGAAACAGTTTTTTTTCGTGCTGCTATATCTGGGCCTAAGATGCAGCAGGACAGCAACAGAGAACATGCGTAAAGTTTGCAAAAGCTCTTCGTCATCCAGAAAGACAGGTGAGGAGAAAAAAACATATGAAAACTGTGGATTTTGTCTGCAGTGTAGGAAAAAGATTATTCCTGGAGGATGGATGGACCCACTGTAGAACATGAGTAAGAAGAAATAAAAAAAAAAAAAAACATGCAAGCTGCGGTTTACTGTGAAGCAGATCGAGTACACATTTGTTTGGCCTCTGTATTTATTTATATTTCAATATCTAAATATGATGTTTTCATGCTAACAGCTGTAGCTTTTACAAAGCAGATAAGACTAACACGGTTTTGCTGTTTTTTTCAGCAGACTCCTGGCTAATTTAAACACTATTGATGCATTGATGATGTCATCAGGGGGTGGAGTCAAAAACTGATAAGGGGGAGATGCTGATTGTTGCAGTTGTGCTAATGAGCTTCATAAGGCTTTTTTAAAAACGCTCCTAGCTGTGTGAAAATTGTTCTCCCCATTTGACACATCCCCTGTGGGAGTGGCGAGCTGCAGACACATCTGCGCTTGGGAACCATTTTGTGTTTTAAAAACCCAATCAAACCCCTTAATGCTGAGTGTCAAGCAGAGAGGAACTGGGTCCCATTTTTAGAGTCATTGGTAAGACCCAGCCTGGACTTGAACCCACGGCATTCCAGTCTCAGAGCAGACACTCTACCACAAGGAGAGTTTTTTTTAATTCAATGCAAATAAAAGCAAAAATATAATGTCCTTTTTTTTGTATTTTTCTTTCCATGGACCAATGTGGGTCAAACTGCACAGCAGAGAAGGAAGTACCGCTGACAGCAGGCGCCATCCAGACGCAGCTCCTGCAGCAGGAGGTAACTCACCATTTTGGGAGTGTGAGAGGTGTGTCTGTAGAGCCCTGAAAAATAAATAAACCCAAGCTACTCTTTCAACATTATCCATGCCTTCCATAATGTGGCAATGAACCAGTGAAACAACGGTTAGCTGGAGCTCCTCCCACGTGAGTTCTCCTGACTTTGAGGATGTATTGGGAATGGACACGTTTTGTTTGTTTAAAGTAAACCAGAGTCTGTTTCCCCGATAATCTTGGGTATGAATACACCCAAGTGGACTCTGATCCAGGACCGGGAACCGCTGTGCGTCCCATCTTTTGAGGTGGTCTCAATTTGTGTCCGATCGGACTGAGATCCAGTTCACTGAGTTTTCTCCGTCTGAATAGGCTCAGTGTCTGGAGTGGAACAGCTGGACAAAAACTGCCACAGTAGCCAGGAATTACATGATGCAAACAGAGTAGTGGAGCTACAACAAGACGCAGCAACTCAGAAATGTGATCAGATGAATGCCAGTTCATTAACACAACTTTTAACGTGATCCACATTGCTTCTCACACTGTTTTCTCGACATCTGTACGTCATAAACATTTATCAGCGTACCTTCATAGCCATCATCTCCTCAGTAACCGTCTTGCAGCACGCCTCCTCCGTACCAAAAAAGTAAAAAGTGTTGTACCTGACGTTGATACAGATGTTCAAAACTGGTGAGTTTGAATAAGTGAAATATCTGGACAAGGATTGCAAAGCCCAGGACTTCCATTATTCTTTCTCACGTTGCTTTGCCCCGCCCTCATAATCCCTTAGCCAATGACTAAAGAGATCTTTAGTCACATGGTTTGCTTACAAGCTTTGGTTTGAAACAGAAATGTAAGGGTGACAGCAGTCTGAATACGGACCAAACACAAAGTTCAGGACTCAATTTGGACCAAATTAAGAAGACTCAGACTAATCTAGTCTGAATACACACAAGAGCTCCTTAGAAATGCAAATAGGAGGAAATTTAATTTGTGATTTGGATTTGATGTGAACGCAGCATAAAAAGTACAATTCCTACACACGTTTAACAGAACCAGTGTGACTCAAAGTAGCACCTCTGTTGGTGTGTCTGTGCTGGAACAAAAAAGGTTAAAGGCAACCCTGTCTGACACTGAAAAGAACTGAAAACACCAACAGCCACGCCAGTGTGTTCCTTCAGTCTGAAATGCGCTTTCTGTGTTGTGAGAAATGAACCAGGACACCATAACCTTTGCTGAACAACAGCTCCATGCAGGTGTACATCAGGCTCACGTACCCTTTTTAAACCAGAAGAAAATCTGCAGAAACATCAAAACACCAAGAGCATTTCCACCAGCTCAGCCACAGACTTACCGATAGTGATTTGGCTGACGCAGCTATAAAAGGTTCCTGAAGAGATGTGGCTGCTGCTGCTGGGTTCATGGTCTGTGAGAAAGCAGATGTATACAGAGTGAATGTCCCTTCATATCAGTTATGAACACATTAGAACATAGTTCTGCAGCCACTCTTTAGTAATGCATGCACTGTGCAGGAGGATGCTGAAAACCCCTGGAGCAAACGCTGCAGCAGGTGGCTGGAGAACAGTGCACCACCATCCAATGAACATGATGCTTTTAACATACTGATGATGGAGAACACGGATGAAGAAAGTTGAGCGTAAAATTGCATTTCTGGACATTTTTTATTCAAATCACTGTGAATCAGAAGCAAAAAAAAAAAAAAAAAACACATTTGAAAAACAATATATATATTTCTAACGGAAAAAAATACACTGGGCGGACCAAATGATGTTCTTCTCATTTCGATTCATTTTAGCTTCATTTGAATTTTTTTGTGGCCATGATGTTTGACACGCTGCAGAGTTAACGTCAATAAATGGGCGCCACCCACAAGGTCCAAAAGGCGGAGCCTCAGCGCTTGAGACGTCCTACTTTGGGTAGGAAAGATCACGTAAAAAAAAACAAAAAAAAAACTCATATTTCATTAAAAAACTGTTCTTCGGTGTGCCAAAGGTAATATATAATTATATATTAGGATATAGTTTACTCTGAAAGGCTCACCAACAGCATGATATAGGTTCAACGCTATAAACAACCATTTTTTTAAGCTGAAATGTACTTTTTTTCTTTAAAAAAATCAAATCAAATCAAAAGGCAACCCTCTAACCCAAAATAAAACCAAAGAAACTGAAGTCTCCATACACAGCCGTTCCTATGAACGTGTCTTGAAAATTAAACACAAGGAAAATGGACAAATTACAGCGTTGTGTCAGGAAGGGCATCCGGTGTAAAACTCTGCCAAATCGACCGCGTGGATCAGTGAAAGCTGCTTCGCTGATGGAAAGTGCCGGAACATGAACAACATTCCCATTTCAACCTACTTTTACAGTTACAGCTATTATCCTGGCCACGGTCAAAGTTTTTTGGCTCATTAGGACAAATAGAAGTATTCATCACAGCACATCTAACCATCTCTTATGGCACAAGAATCCAGCTGTGGCGCAGAGGGAGAGCGGTTGGCCTCTGACAGGAAGATCGCACGTTTGGTTCCCAGCTTCCCATGTGTTGAAGTGTCCTGGAGCAAGGCTTTGAACCCCACATTGGAGCAGTGTGTGAGTGTGTGTTTGGCTTGGTGAATGGGACTGTGACTGTACAGTACTGTGATTGTTAACTTTTTTTTTTTTTTGCATCGACTGCTTTGTTGATGTGTTTTGCACTTCAGGGCCACAGTTCATACCTACAGTATCTACAGTATTTTATTTCTTCTGTTTTTGTCAAATAAAAACTTTTTTCCAAGTCAGCTAAAGCAACTTTGGAACTCGTGAGCAGAAGCTCTCGGTGGAAAATGAAATTCAGAAGAGAAAAAAGTTTGTGTTTGAAGTTTGAAACCCACTTTTTTCTTGTGTAGGCCTACTGTTATTGTAGAAACTCTTTCTAAGAACTGTTCTTCTTCTCATTTGATTGCAAACAGAAACAGAGCATTATCTCCTTCTGCCCTCATGTCTGCACACTTGCAGGTTTGATTTATTTCCTGAATTACTGAGGGTCAGCAGGAGGACTCAAGGCCTTATCAGCTCCAGAGCAGCATGCATATGCTGTTATCAAATGATTGAACAACCCTCAGAAAACATGAAGTTTCTGACTTTCTACAAATATTATTGGAACCCCAAAACGTATCTAGGGCACTGTGTACTTATCAGCTACCTTTCTTCCTCCTATTTCCAGTTTCTTTGGTGGAGATAAAGCTCTTGGTTTTGCATCAGCTGCAGTGTTTACCTGCTGATCCGGAGAAGAGGCGCGTCCCGCTGCAGCGGCGCGGGCTGCCCGGGCAGACCCGCAGACCCTCATCCAGACACTGCAGGCAGAGGAGCTTCGTCTCCGGGTTTTCTTCCAAGCTGCTGCGGCTCCCGGCCTCCTTCGCCATGTCCCTGTTGGCATGCGGGACCATGACGGCACCTGCCTCATGATCCCGCATCCTCATCCTCCTCGTCCTCCTCACCTGTGCATGTGGCTCTAGCGCGCGGTGGGGTGCTCCACACGCCTTTTAGCTCCTCCCATCGCACGCGGGAATTCTAGGAGGTGCTCGGTATGGCAAGCGGAAAGCACCAAACTGTGTCAGAAAATACGGAATTAAGTTTGGCAAGCTGTGAAAACAAAAGAGCAGCAGAAGACACCACAGACAGCATAATTTCATTGTAACAACAATTCGATTTATATGATAGTTTGTGGTCACCAATATGATACATACTCGATATTGGTTCATTTTGAACAATGCGGTTGGATCCGCTTCACGGACCTGAAATGGATCCTGACATCTTTAGCCACAACTTCAACCAGTGTGACTCAGAGATAAATAAATACCTGGTACTAAACAGTGCAGGTGAAGTTTTCCACTTTCTTCTTTTTTTTGCAACATAATCAAGCTTAAATTAAATACGTGTACAAACAAACAAGTAAACAAGAATACATGTCAAATCCATTCACATTTTAGGTTGATAAAGTTCAGCTCACTGTTGTTTTTCCACATCATTTCTGTCAGACTTTATGGTCACACGTCTTTACTAAATTCAAAGGGTTGATCATTTTTGCTGCGTCTCTGGTGTGTTGTCTGCTGTGATGCACTTGGTTGTTTTTATATCACAGTAAAATAAACCAAACATATCTTAATTCAAAAGATCCCAATCCAATTTTCCAATATTGATTATCAAATCCTCATTTTGAAGTGATTTTCCAATGGTATAGGTCGATTTGATTTGATTAACAACTTGCCTCAGACAGATTGATCTGGTTGGATCATAGCAATGGAAATTGATTCATCAATTAATTGTTACACCCCCTAATAATTTCAGCTTTCAATAGCGCTGCATTTTGTGGATTTTAGAGAAATGTTTCTTTAACTTCCCTGCAGTCTCTGGACACTTTTAAATTTTGTGCATCTTGTGTATGTAAAAAACAGTGAATTAAGTGTTCCTTCATTAATCTTGGGGTTACGTTTGAAAAATAACTCAGTATAGGGAAAATAAATGAATTGTGAAACTCCTCACTATACAGTTTGTACACTTTTCCCAGACAGATATGAACATCTTCAGACTGTTCTCTTTTGCTTCCACTCTCAAAGTTTAAACTTTAAAAAAAAAAAGGCTGGTATCATGGAATGAAAACAAAGATCAGATCGCCATCATTGATTTATGTAGATTTCGCAAACTGAATGCATTCTGTACAGGAGACAGATGAGTAGCTCCAAAACAGTGTGTGCTTAACCCTGACTTATTTGTTTAAATCATTGACTGTAAATAGAGAACTGAACTGAGTGACCCCTCCCCCCTCGATTTCCAAAAGGGAAAGTCCCTGGTGGTCCCAAGAAGCCAAAATTCCATAAACTTCTATGGAGAAATAAACAGATAGAACTCTGTCATTGTATTTGTCAGAAAAAACATTTTTCCTCTCATGCATTTTTAGCATACCATAATCCTAATTTTTTCATGACATTTTTGCTGTAAATCAAGTTATTCAAGTTATAAAATGACCGATAAGATACCCCGTGAAAAGCAGACTGACTTGAAGAAATCACTGTCATGTGGCTCCAATATGGTGACACCACATTGTGGGAAAATGGCAGCAAAATTAGCTTCATTTTACTGAAGCCGGAAGAAAGGCATTTTCTATGGGAGACATCATGCCTGCTCGGTCCAGTTCTCGATATAGAGTCAACAGCTCTGATGGAGTGACTGTACATAATGTTGCAATGTATTTTCTTCTGAATTCATAACCTATTTTTGTTTTTGAATCATTTTGTCTTGTCTGGAGAGAAAGACACAGCACAAATGAATCTTGCATTGTTCTAAGATGTTTTGCAAGGCTAACTAATCTTCAACACAGTGTTCCCAGCAACAAAAAAGAAACAAAAAGTAAAGGAGAAGCCTAGCACTGAGAAAAAGATTTTGAGAAATTATTATTCTGTTTTTCCACAGCTGCAGTGAAATGTTCTTTCCCCCCGCCTCTCAGCTGATATGTACCTAGGGAACACCCAAAAATTAATAAAAAGAGAGGTTTACGGCAGAGTTTTTCGGAGTGGACTGGAGATTTGTAACTGAAGAAACTGTCCGTTCTCCTTGCAAGAAGAACAAAAACAAAACAATAAACTGACTCTATCTCCCTTCCTTTTGCAGAAACAAATATTTTAGGTTATTTGAACCTGATATTTAATCCTTCGAGACAGATTCCAACCTAAAGGGTCAAGTTGGTGGGCGAATCTTTGGTAAGTCCGTGGCCACTGTAGGGATCTTTTCAAAGATTCTAAACCAGACCTTTTCCAGGACCAAGTTTTCGTCCCACCCACTAGGACCTGACGGTTGATGGATCCCGAACAGGGGAGACAGAGTGGTGAGAACTGTTTCTATAAAAAGGAGTGAATGGAAAAGGATGCCGGAGTCCTATGATAAAATTGTTTAAATTCCATGGTTAAAGGAACAAAAACCCTGACAATTCTAGACACTATCAGGTAAAATAGGCGGCGGAGCCTTGAAGTCTGCATAAAGGGCGGCGGAGCCCTTCTTTAAGAAATCAAAGGAAAAAACTGGGCGGTGGAGCCCCTCTTTGAAATATCAAAGTAAAAGTCTGCAAAAAACTGAATGAATGGGAGTATGCTTGGGCAGACAATACCACTGGGTATTCCTGTCGTACTAAAAGGCAAGAACGAAAACAGCAACTGGTTTTGGATGCAGAATTATCCGTTTGAAAAAGTAGAATCTTGAGGATTACCACTACTGGATATTATTCCTGTCTCACTCGAAAAATAACCAAGTCATAGAACACCCTAGGTGTTGGAGCTGGTCTAAAAGAAAAATAAATAAATAAAGCAAAATGGGAAAAACAAAGAGCAGGAGTTTGGTTGGCATAGCCGGCTGTAAGTCAGACCTGTGCATGTTGGACTCCGGCAGGGCTGTCCTTTAATACCGGTTCTGTTCATAGTCTTTATGGACAGAATTTCTAGGCTCAGTCAGGCGCCGGAGGGGATCTGGTTTGGGAACCACAGGATTTCCTCTCTGCTCTTTGCAGATGATGTTGTCCTGTTGGCTTAATCGAGCCAGGACCTCCAGCATGGATTGGAACGGTTAGCAGCAGAGTGTGGCACAGCTGGGATGAGGGTCAGCACCGCTAAGTGTGAGGCCATGGTTCCTGACCGGTAAAAGGTGGTTTGCCCTCTCTGGGTGGGTGGAGTGCTCCTTCCCCAAGTAGAGAAGTTTAAATATCTTGGGGTCTTGTTCACGAGTGAGAGAAAATCTGAGCGTGAGATCGACAGGCGGATTGGTGCGGTGTCTACCGTTATGTGGTCTCTGTACCGGCCTGTGGTGATGAAGAGAGAGTCAATCCAAAAAGCAAGGCTCTCAATTTACCGGTTGATCTACGCTCCAATACTCACCTATGGTCATGAGCTTTGGGTCATGACAGAAAGAACGAGGTCCGGGTTACAAGCGGTCAAAATGAGCTTCCTCTGTAGAGTGGCTGGGCGCAAACTTAGTGATAGGGTAAGAAGCTCTGTCACCCAGGAGGAGCTTGGAGTAGAGGTGCCACTCCTACACTACATCTCTCAGCTGGCCAGGGAACGCCTCGGGGTACCTGGGAGATGGAAGTTTAGGCATGTTTGCTTAGACTGCTGCCCCCGTGACCCGGTCCGGGATGAGCGGATGAAAATGGATGGATGGAAAAACACAAAGTAAGACCTTGAAACCCCGGGAAATCCTCCAGTGTAAGGACTGGAAGGTAATAGAAAAAGTGGATCCAGAAAAAAACAAATATCTATACGATTGGATAAAAAATTATAACTTTACTGGTAAATTAACTGTCCAAAATCTTACCCAGCTGCAAGAATCAATTGCTACAAAATCAAAAACCAAACCAGATAAAATGGAAGAAAAAAAAGCGGGATATGCCCACTCTCATTTTTGGATGAAGGAAGCGAAAAAGAGAAAAAAAGAACAAGGGGGGGGGGGGGGGAAAAAAAAAGAAAATACAGATGAATGGAAAAGAAAAAGTAATGAAGTTAGAAGCTGCAACACAAGTGGGAAAAAAGAAGCAGAGTAAAGAGGAAGAGTTGGCATGTGCCAGAGATTGATTGAACGAGCCAGAGCAGCACATAAAAGATATTCTGAACGGCAAAGAGGAAAAGAGTCCAGAAAAAAAGCTGCATGAGAAGAGTCTGCAGACTTGTGAGTGTGTGTATCCACAAGAGGAGGAGAGATAGAGAGAAGAGAATTGTTGAAAACATGAAAGTAAGTTGTGTTAGTTATATTTGCAGGAAAAAGCAGTTGAGGAACTCAGGGAAAAAAAGGATGGCGAGTGAATGATCTTGAAAATTTACTCTGTCTGGATACGAGAAATACAATAAATAAATAATAAAATCTAATAATAGTGATGAATAAGTACAAAGATAAAGGAAAAGAGAAACATTCCAGCAGTCAGGAAGAGCTGATTTGCAGAACTTAGTTGGAGAATCAGAGCACCCTTCTGCCCCCTGCAGAGGACACTCAGCCACCGGACATAAGGAAAACCTGAAACCTAGTGGTAAATAAGTGAACTACTCCTCTGCTGGACATAAAAGGAGCAGGAGATTTTCATGCCACACATGCAGAAAAGGTGAAAGGTCGAAAGAAAAGGGAAGAGGAACTTTAAATGATGGTTGTGAGTGAAATTGTCTTTTGTGGTGGACATGGCCGCCCAAGAGGAAGAGAATGAGATGGTTTTAGAGAACGGGGCTGAGGAAGAAGTTATGAGACTGAAAAAATGATCCAATAAGCAAGAAGAAAAGCGAGAAAAGGAAGGGAGGGGAAAGGAAATAATGTTCCACAGAAAGGAGGATGATGAAATGTCTTCTAGCAGTAGAAGACAACAAAGAAATGAGCCAGATCCACCGGCTCAGGGGCACTAGGAGGGGTAAATCATAGGCTTTACCCAAAGCTACACACAAAGGATCCTCCACCCAGATATGAGAATGATCCTCAACGGAGAGTTACACGAAGTAAAAATGTGAAACTCCATTGGTCAAACAAAATGGGAGGAGGCCTAGAACCTGAGGAACTTAACAGGAAGAAGTTGATACTTTCCCAATGATCTCAGTGGCAAACCCCAATCCTGGGGATAATGGTTCACCAAATATATTGATCTACAGAACATGGACCCAAGAAGATGCAAAATAAATAAGCAGTGGTAGGAGTAACCTCTCATAAGGACAATTTGTGCAAGACATAGAAGGGCTGACACAGTCCTATCACCTGAAGGGAAAAGAAGTCCAGCAGGTATGGATGGAGGCCCTGGGACATGATTGGCATAAAGTTAGAGGAGATTGGAATCCAAATGACCATGCGGGAGTATGAGTATTGTGGACCGTGCTGAATCCAGCCACACTGATTCAGATACCAGAAGATGGTGTTAAACATGACTGCCAGGAATTGTAAAAAAAAAAAACGATTTAGACCTGATTAGACCTGATTTGCAAGATCAACCACTAAAAAATGGAGAAATCCTATATGTGGATGGCTTCTCAAGAAAAAATGAATTTGGAAAAACAGAAACAGGATATGCTGTAGTTGCCCAAGGCACCATGCTGAAAGCAGAAGCATATTGTGTTGAGCTATTGTTATGCCATAAGGCGAAGCAGTGAGTGAGAGAGATGTGAGAAGAAGAAGAGTGTGTTGCTGTAACCTGCAGCCTGATGCAGTGTGTTGATGTTGGAAATAAAGTCCAGTAAATATATCCACAGATGTGAATTATTTCGGCTGCCACACCGGCGACTTCACAAAATGGTGTCGAGGCGAACCTACAAGTACTGTTGGGAGTGACAATGGCTTCAAATGTGCCATTTCCAGACATTTTTCTACTGTGTCTAGGAGACCGTATTTTGCCGTTCAAGACATGGATTTGGATGTTTAAAATTATCTTCATGGCCAGAGGAAAGACTACGTGCTTTACATTGTTTGGGCTCCGAAGGACAGCGGATTTTCCACACATTCCACCCATTGCTGTACGACAGTAATTGTGGTTGTGGAGCGCCACACATTCAGGAAGATAGTACAGGGTGCTCAAGAATCTGTAGTGCTTTCTATAGGGCTTGCACTCTGTGCTCCTGTGCCTCCCTGCTCCCAGGTATTCGGGGCTCGTGTGGTGGTCCTGCAGGCCCTGGTCTAGGTGTTTGGCCAGGCTGCTGAGCGGGCGGATTTCCACCATTGGCTCACAGTACGGGTGTGGGGAGGGGGTCCTGGTCGCCTCTGCCACCTCGGCGGGGGTCTTGGGGATGGCTGGGAGTTCTCCCTACTTTTTTTTTGTTTACATTCCATCATCCACCGGCGCAGAGTATTTAAGTATTAATTACGGCATAATATTGTCTTTATGAAGACAACTTTTTCCTTATGAATAAGTTTCTTATTGACAGTTTCCTTACCCCATACTTTTTTTTAAATTTTGTTTTGTAAAAAAAAAAAATTCTGGTAGCGTATTGTATTAAATTAAATAACATTACAGAAATGTAATTTAATAAATTTTAATTTTAAATTTTAATAAACCACACTAACTAAAAGAATAAAAGTCCAAGGTACTTGTAACTGTCCTTATTGTCTGCTTTTGTTCCTTCTGGGAGTGAGACCCCTTGAGTTAGACTACCTTGCCTCTCTTTGTCACAATGTGACTGCATTTCTCAAGCCTGAATGACATCCCAATGTCAGTACTGTAGATCCAGTGGTGTGGATCAGGGAGTCAATGTTGCGCTCGCTCTTAGCGTACAGCTTGATGTCATCCATGTAGAGGAGGTGACTGATGGTTGTCCCATTCCTGAGTCGGTATCCATAGCCAGTCCTGCAGTCTTGTTGATTATTTGGGTGAGGGGGTTCAGACCTATGCAGAACAGCAGTGGGGACGGAGTGTCTCCTTGGTATTTGCCACATTTGATGGACACTTGTGCAAGTGGCTTGCCATTGGTTTAAGGAGTGGTTTTCTACAGCTTCATTGAGTTTCATATGAAGGCTCTTAGAGTCCTATTGATGCTGTTCAGCTCCAAGCTTTTAATGATCCAGGTGTGTGGCGCTGAACCATAGGCTTTCTTGTAATCAATCCAGGCTGTGCACAGGTTGTTGTGTCGTGACCTGCAGTCTTGAGCAACTGTTCTGTCAACCAGGAGTTGGTGTTTAGCTCCTCTGGAATCTCTACTAATGCCCTTCTGTGCGTTGCTCATGAATTGATCCATGCGCCGATGTATTTTGATTGTATATTTACATTTATATATGTGTGTGTGTATATATTTATATATATATTTTTTTTTTTTGTGGCACATGGATCACGCTGAAATCAAATTTGAGAATGCAAAAACACAGAACAGGAGAAAACCAGATTCAAGACAACATGAATGACAACACTTGTGTTCCAAATGCAGACATTTATTTTGTAAGCAAAGAAAAGTATTTTGAATGCAAGTATTTAATTTTTTCATTTGCGGATTTGATCAGTAAGAAATATACTGTTGCCCAGAAGAGTCACAACACTATAAATGCGCAACTAAACACACGACAATTTGTCACAAAACTTGAAAAAATGAACTCATAATTCGAAAAAGTCAACTCGCAACACAAAAAAAAAACAAGCATAAACATTTAAAGAGGTTATTATTGTTAACATAAGCAGACGTGACGCGGTACCCAGTACCACATAACTACCGCAGAATGTTTTTGCAGAAATGAAGTCAGGTTCACGCATGCGGGGTGAACGTGAAACAGTGTTCCGCTTACAAATAGAGTAGTGACACGGCTCAACAACTGTGACGTAACTTTTTGTTAGCCACTTAGCTCGATGTAAATTTCAGAATAAAGGCAGTGCAACTTCCATTGTATGTCAGATTGTAGGTATACTTCCATTTTGACAAATTGTGTTGATTTTTTCGTGTTGTGACTAATCATAGTGTGTCGTGAATTGAAAGTGTTGTGACCATCTGTGTTGTGAGTTGATTTTTGTTCATGTTGTGTGTTGTGTTTTTTGTGTTGTGAGTTAATTTTTTTGCGTTGGGAGTTAAGTTTTTGTGTTGTGTGTTAAGTTGTCTGTGTTGTGACTAATTGTAGTGTGTTGTGAATTGAAATTGTTGTGTTGTGAGTTAATTTTTTCATGTTGTGACTAGGGTTAGAGTTAGGGTGTGTGTACACGTGATATGAAAGTGATGTAAGATCCCCGTAGGCTGCTCACACAATTCACTTTTGCTCTTCATTTGTTAGACGTGCTAAACGAATGTTCAAGACGACTGAAGCACAGCTTGATGGTACATTACTCAGGAAAATGCCTTGCTCTTAGCTAGTCCTATTTTCTTAATCTCACATCTAAAAAATGTATTTCTTCTGGAACAAATTTGTTTGCCAAGTTGACTTTCTTTTCTACTTTATGTTTCACACCCCATTTAGTCCAAAATGCAGAAAGCCTAATTTTAGTCCTCAAATTCTGCTCATGCTTTAGCATCAGCATGAGCATTGCGATGTCCAGCAGTTCTCTATCAAAGTCAGTGTTTGGATATGGAATACAATGTGTACATCCTTCTCTAAGCAGACACAAATTTGTACCACAAATTCTTAACTAGAGTAACCCTCAATGGCTCTTTGAAAATAGGAGTTCTTACTGAAAAAAAATATCAAAAAGTCTCCTTTAAAAAGAAAATGTGTTTAAATTCATCCATTTAAAAAGGTCAGAGCATAAAATCAGCTTTTATTGTTAAGTTTGTTGGCAATCATGTTAGTCTAGCACATTTTAAATATTTTTATTTTAAGGTGCTTTTTTATCTTAAGTGAATCAAAGTTGAGCCTGGGCACTGTGTTTGGGTCAGCCACCATTTTCTCACATATATTCACAACTTGGGTGAGTCCGAATTCATCTCTATGGTAACTGGATTGGGTCCAAAAGATATTTTGTTTGTGACTGATGCAATAAGGTAATAAGAAAATAATGTGTTTTGACTTTAATTTAAAAAAAAAAAGTTTTATTGTTGTTTTACAGTTGAGTTTTTTGATAACTTGAGTGGTTCTATAAGCAACTAAAATCTGCGGTAAAATAAAAGGCAGGCGGGTTAAAGGGGTGTTGGTTTTTTTTTTTGAAAGCCTCCAGGGGTTCCAGGCAGTTTGAAGTTCATTGAGATTGTTATCATCACCTGGGGCCTGTTCCAGAGAGCAGGTGATGTGACATACCTGGACAAGCTTTAGGGAAAGTCAGCAGATAACCTCAAACCTTCGGCTCTGCAAAAAAAAAAAAAAAAAAAAAGGTATGCGAGTAACCATAGCAACTTATTCTCGCTCCAACCTACTCCAACGCAAGGAAGTTAGATTCAGAAAGAGTTCTGAACATGATAAACCCTTTTGATAACGATGCTGAGCATGTGGAAGCAGAAAAAATCTTGAAACAATGACTGCTCCTAAATGGATTAAAACATTACTAAAAGAATAATTAATTTAATAAGCAAAACAAGTTTGAAGATTCATTTTACTCATATCTATAGTTACATTTTCTCTCTCTGAAAGGGGCCAGAGAACCAAAATACACTGAAAAGACTTGTGACAAAAACAGACGTGTATTGGTATCTTAATAAAAAAGAATGAATAAATTGTAAATATTAGCAAAAGAAATGTTCTAAATAAAATATCATTAAAACCTTTGACAAAGAAAATCAAACATAGAATAGGATAGACTTTATTGTCGCTGTGACTTAATTATGTACAACGAACATTCCAACTTGGCCTGGACAATATGAGAAAAATCTGTGATATGCGATATCTGTGTTTGAAACTACGTTGACTGTATGACTTGATATAAATGGACAAATAGCAAAAAGAAAAAAACGAATACATTTTCATTTCACTGTGACAGCTTTATTTAATAATGTATGGTTTTCAGGATGTTTTTCATAGTACCTGTGTTTGGAGAGCATCACCTGTCCTGAAACCAAAATATCCCCAAACAGGCGACATTAGGGGTGTAGCAGATCACAAAACGCACAGTTCAGATTGTGTAAAGGTTTTGTAGTCATGTTTTGAATCATTTTTCGTATCAGTAAAAAAAAGGAAAAAGAGGAAAACTAACTAGATAAAAGCAATTTTTTTATTATTTTACATATGTTTTACATATACTTCATATATTTTATTGTTTAACATATATTTTTAATAAAACATTTATGAAGTATTTCAAATAAATATATTACATCAAAAATGTGCTCATTGAGGCTTATTTATAAAAACAAAACACTAAAAGCATCTTTGATCTCATGAAATTCTTATACAAAAAAAAAACTAAATATGTTTATAAAACAAAAGTACATCATGGGGCGCTGCATGTTTAAAATAAATAAGAGCCCCTTCTTGGGTCGCCTCGCCTTTCCTCGTGTGGGGCGGGGGGGTTGGCTTTCATGCGACAGGGCCCCTGCCCTAGAGAGATTCGGGCCCAATGCTGGGGGACAGGGGGAGGAGAGAGAACGGTTGTTAGGGGGTCAGTTTGGCAGCTGTCCCTGACCAACCCTCCTTCCTCATATGACCACTTATTAGGGTGGAAGGGGGGGTCGGCCTGCAATGCACCTTGGGAGCTGACCCACTTGGCAGTGGTCCCTCCTCCCGTGATTTCCGCATAGTTTTGCCCCTTTAAGTGCAACTTAGACATGAAGGACTCTTGGTGGGGGGTGCTTGGACATAACTGCCACCAGGAGACGTCCTCTCATTTCCATACCCTCCAATTTTACCTGCACCTTTTATTACACACACCCTTTAAACCTCAATAAAACACACCTCAACACACACACACACAAATACATTACACAAAGAAGATGGGACTACTGATCTTCTGTCCCCTCCCCCATCCCTGTTTGAGGGAACAAGACCCACGAACTTGGGTGTGGGTCTCCTGGGCCCTGTGTGTTTTTGTGGTGGGGGTTATGGTCCTTGCCCTTGGGTGCCGGGGCCCTTCTAAATTCCAACACTGGGAGAGCCTGGTCGGGCTTTGTTCTCAACAACTTTCTGGGACCTCACTTCTCTTGGTCGTCCCTCCTCAGGTGGTGGTTGCCGGCCCCTCCTAGATCTCCTGCGGTTGCCTGGAGCTTGAGGGCGGGTCTCCCCGCTGCACCATGTCCGCCCCATTGTATTTTTATTGTTAATTTTACAGTTTTAAGAGACATATTGCCACATGTTCAGGGACAGCAGAGGAAAAGCAGCCTTATGGAAGTTCTTGTTGTTGTGTTTCTACCTGATGCCCTGACAGAGCTGAAGAAAAGTGGTCCTGGTTGAAGAGGTGGGTTCAGACATAACACTGAACTTGGAGCAGTTCTGGAATCATTGCCAACAATGTGTCCACATTGACCATGAAGCCGATGACTGACAGATACCTTCAAAAGAAAATGTTTTGTCAATATGATGAAGACCAAAATGCCTCAAAGCACCAAGTAATCTTTACTTATAGGAAAGTTAAAATTCACTTTTCTACAAATATTCACGACATGCAACTGAAAATATGGAGATATAAATAGTGGAAGCAATCCATGCTTTTCTCCAATACGGTCCATGATACATGGTTCAAGCGAACTACAAATCTGCTAGCTGTACAATTACTTGGTGCTTGATAGTGTAGGTCAGTGTGAGGATTAGCATCCTTCAAATAAATAATTTACCTCCAGGATGCTAAAGCAAGTAGGAACTCTATCCAAACTGAGCTGGGAGATTGAAAATAAGAACATACAATTTAACTTCTTTATGACCTGCAAAACACTGAGCGCAAGAAGATCCTAACAGGTACAGACATAAACAAGAGGGAACAGTAAATTAGAAGACATGCAAGTCAAACCCCTCCCTGAATCTTACTCCGCCCATATTTTCTCATTTAAAATGAACAAAAAGGAGGTGTTGCCTGGTGGACTGAGGGACATGTGGGAGTTGTGCCATGGCTCTTTTGTAAATCAATCCAGTTGCAAAATGCCTACGGTATAGTACCTGCTTCTGAGGTTGTTGCTGAACCCAGTCCTGCGTGTTTACATAGAGGTAACATAAGAAACTTGTAACCTTGGTTGCACAAATCTCATGAGGTCTGAATGTAACAAAAAACAGAACTCACATTACCTCCCGATCTGGTTTTACGACATACAAACCATTTTTGACACCTGTCCTGAAAAATACTCAACAGAAGCAAAACAACAAATCCAAACGAGAACAGAGCAACTTATGAACTTGATGCACAAATAGAGAACTTTTCATGCAAAGTAGTCAGTATTTTAAAAGACCTCTTTGTTTAGTACACAGCAATGTACATGTGCACGCACACGTTCTTAGTTTTGTGTGTGCGCGTGCGTGCATGTGAATCAGCTGGCTGCAAAAGGGCACATTTTGCAGACTTAACACGACTTGTAAACATGACAGTTTGTGTAATTTTAGCAAAACACAATTTATGTCAAATGTAAAAGAAGAAATGTTTTAAAATAATATATTTTCAAAAATGTTAATGTTGTTAATGATTGTTGTTAGAGCACGTGTGGCTGTAAATCCAGCACATAAATGCATTGCCCCCTGCAAAAGTTTGCACCCTCCTGGACCAAACCCTAAAGACTGGATTATGGTTCATCTGCACCATAATCCAGAATACAAAGCAAAGATGAGCAGTCAAACCAGAGTTTACTCCGCCCACCTCAACAACATCCAGGAACCGGTGACTGGGCAAGGCAAAGTAAAGACTGAAACTCTGTTGGCTTCTCCGTCGTATCCACTGCTGAGAAAGAAACTACTGTCTGCTCAGTGGAGGCTCATAAGCCGGAATATCCTTCTTAACCAGTTAGAATGATTTCTATGTGTAAGTATATTTAGCATGTTTGTGTGTTTGTATGATTATTTTCTGGAGCGTGTGGCTCCACCTTAAATGCATGGTGGAGGGCGGACTTTGAACCCCAGCAAAAGGGAAAAAAACTGTTTGAGGCCACAGTGATCAGACATGATCAGCAGTAAGGATGTGCTTCAAACCATTCTGAGTCAAAACGAGGATTTTATAACAAAAAGCTCATTTTGAAATTGTTTGGACTTTAACTTTTTTAACCCTTGAAAACAAAGCTTTTTTTTTTCTTTCACCTGAGGGCGAAGCTTTAAGCCCTGCTTCTTTGAGCTTCCTTCCTGTGTGGTGAGAGCCGGAGTCGAGCTGAATGACAGTCTATGGTGGAGCTCTCTGTTAGCTTTCTGCAGGGTTGCATAAGATTTACTGGTACACATGACTAAAAAAGAAACCCCATGTGCCTCGTGTTCTGTTTCCCCACTGGAGTGCAGCATATGAATCTCTTATAACAAAGAAAAGAAATCAAGTTAGGACATAAAACCCGGTAAGACCTGCTTTGATCACTAATTCTGAACTGTTATACTCTATCTGTGCATTTATGATTTTGGAGAAAGCTAATGCATTCAAAGTTCATGCTACCCTTTACTAAAACTCTTTCCCACATAAAAATCAATTGTGACTGCTGTTATCAACATTGAAATCTAAACTTCAAGAGTTTATCACCAGCAGCTGCCTGCTCATGTGTCTGCACTGTAACCGTACCCCATGGCTTTATAGGTTAACCCCAACAAAGTCATATCCAAAAAGATGCTTCACAGTGCAAAGTCCTAACCAAAAAAAAAGTCAGAAAACAGTAATACGTGGTTATATTTTGGGCTGCACTTCTTTGGTTTTCTGCTAAACTTCCTGCTTTCAGCTGGATTTCACTTCCCTGATAAAAACCTCAAAATTGAGGTTTGTGGAAAAACATCAGAGCTCAAAGTTACAAAATGATATTAACAATGTCCTACAGAACATTGCAACATTAAAGACAGTAAAGGATGACATGAAGAGAGTTGATTGGGGGGTTGTTAAATCTTATTGCAGCCTCAAGAAATCTTGGGCGAGGAATAATTTATGAAACATGAACTGGTGTATTGTAGTTTAGCAGCAGGAAAAAGATTCTTTTTTTTCTAGAGATGACTTCACTCTCTTTGGTTTCTAATATATAAAACTCCATGTGTGTTTTTAGATCGTGGGTATGGAGGATTTTTTTCCCCCACAATTCAAAATGTTATGCAATTCTGAATAGACAATTCAATCAGGAATTGCAATATGCAATTTTCAATTATTTTCCTTGATAACTGCATATTACTTTGAAGTATTGACAAAAAAAACTCTTGAAGAATACTTTTTAGTACTAAGGTTTAGAAGCAGGGCTTGTAATTTTCCAGTTAAGCCTTGGCTAAATCTCAGGAATGAGTTGTTCAAAATTCCTTAGAAGACTGAACAAGAATCCATCAGGCTGGATGACATTCTGCTTGTAAAAAAGTATTTTTAAGAGTCGGTGAATGTGGTTAAACCAGATGCATATTGCAGTTGAAGCCCCACTCCAAGTTCATTTTCCAATCCGCTTTATCCCTTTCGGGGTCACGGGGCTGGCGGAGCCTAACCCGGCTACTCGTGGGCGTAGGCAGGGTACACCCCTGGACTGGTCGCAGGGGCCACAATCACACACCCATGCACACTCACATTCACACCTAGGGACAACTTAGAGTAACCAATTAACCTGTGAAGCATGTTTTTGGACGGTGGGAGGAAGCCGGAGTACCCGGAGAAAACCCACGCATTCACGGGGAGAACATGCAAACTCCACACAGAAAGGTCCAGTTTAATTTCAGATAATTTTTTCAGACCTGCATGTCGCCTCATTTTAGCCTCAAATTTATCTTCATCCTCTGTAAAATATCTGCAGCTGGTTTAGACTTTATTTTTAAGCTAGATTTTGGGTAAGAACCATTAGAATATCCATCCATCAATTTTCTTCCCCTCAGGAGGCAACAGACTAAGAAAAGATGCCCAGACTTTCCTCTCCCCTTCCAGCTCCTCTGAATGGGGCCCCGAGGCATTCCCAGAGACATAGTCTCCCTGGCTTGTCCTCCACTGGGCCTCCGCCCATGATGTGAAGGAGCAACGGCTCCCGGGTGATCAGACTAGACGGTGCTGACCCTCATCCCAGCTGCTTTCCACTCGACTGCAAACTGCCACAATGTATGCTGGAGGTCCTGGCTTGATGAAGCCAACAGGACAACATCATCTGCAAACAGCGGAAAGGAAATCCCGTGGTTCCCAAGCCAGGCCTCTGGCAGTGTGCAAAGTGCACTGCTGGACACCCTTGTGATCGAACATGGTGTTTGCTATGGACAAGCTATGACGAGTAGAGAAGTCCAACAAAACACCACTGGGGTTCAGATCAGGGAGGTCATTCCTTCCAATCACGTCCCTCCAGGTGACATTATAATGACAGTATACCTCAGAAAGACACCAAAAAGGCTGGGTTTTCTGAACTGCTGTTTGGCCTGTAGGCTGAAATCACAGTCAGAGACATCTTCCCAGCTTGAAGTGAAAGGGACAAGACCCTCTTGTCCACTGGGGTGAGCACTTGGTGGCTGAGCTGGGGGCTCACAAGAAAGCCCACACCAACCCACCGCCTCTCACCATGAGCAACTCAGAATGGTAGAGAGTCCAACCCTTCTTGAAGGACTGAGTTTCAGAGCCCAGGTTGTGGGTTGAGGTGTCCCCAACTATATCTAGCTGTTACCTCTCAACCTTCACAAAAGCTCAGAGAGGTGACATTCCAAGTCCCAAAAGCCAAGTTCCATGACTGGAGTTGCTTTTGGCTGCTGCCACATTGCACCAGCCATTTCTTGAGCTCTCCTGCAGGTAATGGGCCTATGGGAGAATAATCTCATGTCATCTCTTGAACCTGGACCCAACCAGGGCCCATGGGAAGAGCCCCAGCCACCAGGCGCTCACCTGCGAGCCACAACCCCAGGTTTGGCTCCAAAGTGGGGCCTCAGTGATGCCAATCTGGGCGGGGTAACGGAGTCTTGATGCTTGGTTCTCATAAAGGAGGTTCAGAACCGTTCTTTGTATGGCTCGCCACCCAGAACTCGTCTGCCACCAAAGATCCTTTCCAGGGGCAAAATCCCCAGACACCTTAGCTCCTGGGATCAATCCAGCTCTCAAAGCCTTCCATCTCGTTAAGGTGGAGGTTCATGGGGGAAACCATTAAAATGTGACGTAGATTTTCCCTTAACCCCTAACTCTCAAAGTAGAAGCTGAATAAAGTGAAGGCTAACTTCAGTTTCGTCTGACTGTTAAAGTGCGACAGATAAATAAAAAAAAAACCCCAGTTGCTACAACCTTTATCTTTAAGATTAATCCAGCATTTGAGAATCTTTATTAGCGGCATCTTCATAACATTACACAACCAGTTGTGTAATATGGCTAAATACTTCAAATAAAAACTCTTGGTTTTTGTCTGTTAAATCCAGCTTTCTGTTTTTCTTTTTCTTTGAAGTTGAAGACTTGTCTTCTGTTTCCTCACTGGCTCTTTTCTGTAAAAAAAAGAAAAAAAAAAAGCTTTCCTAATATATTTCTTTTGTTTTTCAGATCAATTTGTTACTTTAAGATGACTTTTTGTTTCTAAGGTGAAAAACTTCATGTTTGTTTCAAATGACGGGTTGGATTGTAAATGTATTTTTTTCACGACTGAGTTTTGGAGACAGGTTTGGTAATTTTCCAGGTAACCCTTATCAAAGGTATGTGTCATTCAAGGTTGGAAAGGATTTTATTCTAGCAGGATGCTATGTAAGATAGGTGTAACTTTTTGTCCAACTTTTAGTCAATGAACATGACAAAGCTCCTGGTAAAAAGTGAGTCATTATTGATTTGCACGCTTGTTAATACCGATCAAGGAACTAAGAAATCTTTCAAGCAGAAAGAAGGCTAAAGGAACCAATCATGGACGTTTTCCAGTAAACATGATCTCACTAGTTTTTAAAAAATGGACAGGGCTCCAAGTTGGTGCACTTCCTAAACTTTTGGGCTGTGCTAATTGCTATGTACTGCAACTCAGAGAGAAGTTTAGCACTTTAAGAGAAATATTTTCTGTTACTTCGAAGAGCAGAAGAAAACAGAGGTATAGTAAGTATCAGCGGTCTATCACTACATTGAGAATGATTAAACCCACTTTTCATATTTGATTTTTTGTTCCAGAATCTGTTGATGTGGCTGATTGGCTGATCATGAGCAACAAACCTTTCAGAAATTTGCTACAAACACATGCATGCATCTTTCTGTTTCTGGGTGTGGGTGTTTTGATCATCCTGTTCTACAGCCAGCAGTTTGAGGTAAAGAAAATACTAATATGAAATTTGATCAAAAGCTATTTCTTAGGTGACATTCTGGAAAAGGGGGTGTAGAGGACCCAAAAGAGACACACAAAAGGCATAAACTCAAACATGTTTGTGACATAAACTTGACAGAAACTACAATACATAAAGATGATACGACTAAACCAGAAAACTTATTTAAAAGAAGAACAAAGGTGGATTAAGCCACCTTGTCTGGTAGAATTAGATTTGTTTCACCTTTTATTTATTTTAGATTTTTAGCTTTGCAAAGGTATTGTTTTAAGACCCACTTCAATGAAAATCTTGTTGTGTGTGTGTGTTTTTAACATGTTCTTGTAGCATTTTTTTGTCAATGATTAGTTGACTAATCAACTTTAAAAAATCGTCAATGCTCTGTGCTACGCACTGTTGAGGATAACAGATTACAGAGTTACAAATTTCATTATTTTTGTCAGTAACAGACAGAAATTCCTTACTTTACAGTAACAGAGTAAAGTAAGGAATTTCTGTCATAAATTCCAGTTGCTGGACTTCGGAAACCCTCTTTACTTTGTTGCTTAGGTTTTGTAGGCTCTGACATTTTCTCTCAAGTAGATGAAATTCAGTCATCATTCATCTTCCAAGCCGCTTTATCCCTTTCGGGGTCACGGGGTTGCCGGAGCCTAACCCGGCTACTCATGGGCGTTCAGGGGACACCCCTGGACTGGTCGCCAGTCTGTCGCTGTCACACCTAGGGACAATTTAGAATAACCAATTAATCTATGAAGCATGTTTTTGGACGGTGGGAGGAAGCCGGAGTACCCGGAGAAAACCCACGCATGCACGGGGAGAACATGCAAACTCCACACAGAAAGGTCCCCCAGCCAGGACTTGAACCGGGAACCTTCTTGCTGTGAGGCAGGAGCGCTAACCACTGCGCCACCGTGCAGCCGTAGATGAAATGAAAACACAAATTAATTTAAACCAATGGAGTAATTGGCGCATACGCGCACGCATGTGGACACAGAATTTGGGATTAGTCAAAGAACAGACATGCACTCATTGTTGCAGTCAAGGTGCTTTTCAAACTGCCTCAAAGATGAGATGAAAAGAGGTGCTGCAAGGAGTCCTGTCATCTCCACAGAGCAGCAGGTGAGCGGCAGAGCAGAGACCAGATGTGTCTGTTACAAATGAAATGACTCTAAAGCTGCTCTTTGATGTGAAAGACAAGAGTCCGCTCCTTCCTGGGACTCCAAAGCCATTTTTTCTATATTAATTCACCCTTTCTTTCTTTCTTTTTCTCTCTAAGCTGCACGCGAGTGATTGATAGGAGTTTGTGCTCAATGCACTCAGTAGAGGTGGGATGGGGTGGCATGGCGTCACATCTCTGCCATTAATTGAAGGGCACGTATTTGTTAACTGAATGAGCGTTTCTTACAACTGCACCGCGCAGTCCTAACTAAGCGCCGCAGAGCTCTCACCGCGCGCGCTCAGTTTTTTTTTTCGTCCTAACTGAGCGGGCGCACAAACCCTCACCGCGCGCGCTCAGTTTTTTTCTTCGCTCGTTCTTTCTTCGCTGGTTGATCTGATTGGCCGACATTTCTGGTCAAATCCGGCGAGGCAACGGGGCGGGGCTTTCTTTTTTTTAAAATCTGTTTTAATAGAAAAAAAACGGCGTCATCTGAATCTGAATTTGTGCAGTGGCATTGACAACATATGTTGTAACTTATTTTTGTGTCATTTTTCACGTTGTTGTCTGAATTCAAATGAAGCCAGGTTATGCCTTGAACCATCTTTATACCTTTAAAGGTTATTGCTTTGAAAATATAGTTTTTTATTATTCCGTTCTATGTATTTATTTTTTTAACTTTTATTTATCCAGATAAGTTCTACTGAGATTAAAAATCTATTTTTCAAATAACACCCAAACACTATTCAAAAATACCTCCATGAAAGAAGGAAAGACAAGAAGAATCAGGGCGGGCAGTGAGCGAGGCAAGGGAGGGGTGCTCAGTCGCTCTGCAGTTTATAAAGTTTGACTTGTTCTGATTGTAAAATTGTTCTTTTGTTAAAATGTTTCAACAGAAGCTTTTGCATGGAGCTTCACAGAAGCCTGATTTGTTTCTTATTGTGTGTCAAAAATGGGTTTCTTAGTTACATTTTGTTACTGTATTAATGTTGTTTGTTTTTTTAATGAGATGATCTTAGAATAGTAAAATAAATATGTTTTAAACCACTCCTGACATGACACTAAATTAAGAGGCTTTATGTGTGTCATCCAGAATTCACACGTCAGATGACTGAGTAAAATGATTACATCTATTGTCAGAACTGTTTAAGTTTAAGAACTGATTAAGTTTAAAACACATGTTCTTATCTTCTGCTGCACAGCAGTAACTATAGTTTCTGTTCAGAAACAAAGTTCTTAAATTTTATTTTGATAGGAACTTGTAGGTGCTGCTGTTAGATTCAAATAAATCATAATTATTATAAAGCCTATTGAAACATATAACACTGTTAGTGTAATTATCATGATTATTTAAAAGTTACATGTTATCAGGCCCGGCCCTGGGCTGCATTGGTGAAAAATTATTTTTGCCTCCCCCGCCACACACGCACGCACATATCCACATCCCCACAACACCCCCACCACCATCCGAGACAGAAACAAAGTAACTGCTTGGAATATGTTGCAATAAGAATTTATGCATTTTAACTCCATCCATCCATCCATCCATTTTCTTCCGCTTATCCGGGACCGGGTCGCGGGGGCAGCAGTCTAAGCAAAGATGCCCAACGTTCCGCTCCCCGGCCACTTCCTCCAGCTCCTCTGGGGGGACCCCGAGTCGTTCCCAGGCCAGTCCAGAGACGTAGTCTCTCCAGTGTGTCCTGGGTCTTCCCCGGGGCCTCCTCCCAGTGGGACATGCCCGGAACACCTCCCTAGGGAGGCGTCCAGGGGGCATCCGAAC
>BSAI01000046.1:338925-373723 GCA_036245035.1 Adrianichthys oophorus | reverse complement strand
ACAGGAACCGGCTTGGAAAAGGAGATCGGTTCATTCTGACTCTGGAAGAAAGTGCAAAAATGTGAGTGAATATTTTGAGTGAGCATGTATGTGAATACTTTTTTTCATATAAAATAATTTTGATTGGCTGCAATCCTAACTCTTTTTAGTCATCATTCAGATCAGTGGCTTCTAAAGAAACGACGGTAGCTTTGATAGCCTGGTGATGAACATGGCGACTTAGGAAGGAATTCTACCAAAACTACAAAAAAATGATTCTTATTGTTTGATTTTTTTCCAACAGGTTGTATATTTTCCATCTGTGACACTTAACTATTCAAATGGTCTCTAAACAAAACCGGAGGGCCCGCAGTCCTGACTCCTCACATGATTATAGTCTAAATCGGGCTGAAGAAACTGAAGAAATGTTCCACTGTTTAGATCTGTTAAGACTTTCATCTCAATTATTCGTTTTATAGTAGATAATCAAGTTGTTGTTTGTTGCGATGGTACATGATTTTTTCCAGAAACCGTTTCCTCCAACACATTTTGAGACAGCCACAACCCTGCCTGGCTTCCAGCTGTCCTTGACCATTTTTCTGCTGATCGGCTGGACTCCGGTGATTCCGTGTCCTGATTGAACAAATGGTTTGGGTAGTTAGTGTCAAGCAGTCCAGGGAAAGCTGGAAATCAGGCCGTGTCGAGGCTCTTGAGGACCAGACTTGCTCAACATCTACCATGATCTGTTCGTCTGATGGATTCATTCAACATCCTCATCTCGTCTGCCTCCAGCTCTGCATCAGAGTCAGTAAACCAACAACATGGCTGCTCTTCTACGCCTTCACTTCTGTTTCTGATGACGCCCTTTAGTCACACCTGAAACCTTCCTCCACCTGTTCCAACCCGCTTACCTCTCCAACTCTTTTCCACACTGAATTTCTGGACTGTTGACATGAAGTGCTTCAAATCTTCCACCTCTGCTCCCTGTAACCTCACCATTTTACACACACACACACACACACACACAGTGAAGGGGCGACTTCACTGTAGCGCCCCTGTGGCGGTCCTGCTGGCCCAAGTCTGGGAGCTTGATGTGGGTTGCCTGTTGGGTGAATTTCCTCAGTCTGCCACACCAGGCAATGTTGTGTGTCAGAAGATTCATGAACCCCTGTTTAAAGGAAATCTATCCAACTTAAGAGGCCTTCAGACCCTTCTGTTTGCTCAGCTGCTGGACAAGACACGTTTTTATATAAAGAAGATGTTTGCAGTTCAGAACTGTCTGTTGAGAGTTCTCACCTGAAAAGTCCAGTGAAGATGTCATTTGTCATCATGTTTTTCTTTCACTGCTTATCTTTAACTCAGACTGTTGTGACCATGAACTTCTCCAAGTCTTCCATACTCCTGACCACCCTGACCATGGCCAGCTCTGGTGGTCCATTTAGTTTAATGAATGTTTTACATTTTATTTTCAAGCGTTCGGGATTTTCTTCAATATCTTCAGCTTTGTTGCTCTTCTGTCAATGTCGACATTCCTTTTTGGTCAGGTGGTCATTCAGGTACACGTCACTTCCTTCCATTTCTGTCCTTGCTTCAATAAAACTAGTTTGTGTTTTCGAATCACAATTCTTATGACGATGACTGGTTTATCAGACTCTCTTCTCCTGGGAGGGGGGCGGCAGGTGTGTTCTTCATCATTCGTCACTGGTCTTTTTCTTCAGGGCCATGGTTAGTGATCGCTTTTTGTAATAAAATAAGTTCTAAAAGTCTAAATGTCAGATCCAAAAATTGGCTGAAAGTCTGGTTGTACTTCAAACACAGAATGTTGTGATTTTTTTTATGCTGAAAACTATTAATTAGTAATAAGATGTCGAATAAAGAAAATATTGGTAAATCACACAAAAACAATTAGTTTTGCGGCCGTTTTGATCAGTGCCTTTCTGGAGACTACCAGCAGGTGGCGGTAGTGACGCCTCAGGGTTTGTTGATAGACGAGAAGAAGAAGAAGAAGAAGAAGAAGGACATGCGCATGAGAGTTTGTGACCGGAAGCGCGAGTGAAGGTGACAGGACAGTGCGGCGCGGGGTTCGGGTGTCCGGGCTCGGTTTCTCTCGCGTGTCCACGGCGGCGGCGGGAGCTTCAGGTGAGGCACCGAGCATGCTCTGTTCGCAGCAGGGCTGACGCGCCCGCGCCGCCAGTGAAGTGTCTCTGGGTTCCACACACACAGTCATGGTTTTGACGGTTGAGTGTTACTCCAGGATGTTTGGAAGTCTGGGTCGTGGTCCAGAGACCGAGTCTTTGGAAAAACACGGAGTCTGGTTGTTTTCTGCTGTAACATCCGCCTCCAGGCTGAATCCATGAGGCTGGAAAAGCTCTGCTGAAATGTAAAGGAGAACAATCGGGACAGTTCGGAATCATGTCTGTTCGGTTTGGGATTTTCTGCTCTGATTCTTTAGAATAAACTGATTTGAGCTGCGTTTCCCCCAGGAAAGGAACTTATTCTTTGGCTTTGCACCATTGACTGTATACGAGAACTGGACTGAGTGACCCCTCCCCCCCCTGTTCCAAACAGGAAGTGCTCAGTGGTTCCAAGAAGCCAAAATCCCATAGACTTCCATCCATCCATCTTCTTCCTCTTATCTGGCGACCGGGTTGCAGGAGACAGCAGTTTACGCAAAGACGCTCAAGCCTCCCGCTCCCGCCACTTCTCACGGGGGACCCCAAAGCGCTCCCAGGCTAGCCGGGAGCTAGCATGTCCTGATCTTCCCCAGGGCCTCCGCACAGTGGGACATGCCTGGAACACCTACCCAGGGAGACGTGTATCCCGGACCTCGTTCTTTCGGTTATTACATGTAAAATAAACTGCTATTACTCCGTCGTTATATTTGTCAGAATGACCTCTTGTACCTTTTTAACATGTTCCTGATCATCTATTTTTGATGGGATTTGTTTTTCATTATTGTAAGTTATTTAAGTTATAAACTGACCAATCAAATGCCTCAATAATAGTATGTGGTCTCACATTAAACGTTTGAAATGTTAGATTGAAGGATTTTTTGGTATGAATGTGGCCTTCCAACAAACTCCCTCATTGTTAGTGATTGTGGTGGCCATAGAAATGTGGACTTAGGCCAGTCACGAAAAATAGACGACTGAGTTGACTTCATTTGGTTGGAGCAGGAAGTAAGAATTGACTATACAGGAGAGCTGGACCGAGTGAGTGTGATGTCATCCATAGAAGATGGCTTCCTTCTGGCTTCAACCAAATGAGTTCAATCAATCGCTTTTTTTTTTGGCAAAACGGACTCCGCCATGTTTGAACCAGACATTGCTAGTGTGCAGTGATTGGTCTGAGTCAGTCTGAGTCATTACTTCTAAGCCAACCACTCTTGGCAATCAGGAGTGAGCTTGTTAGAATGCCACACCCCCACCACTGCAAGCAGGCTCAGGAGAGTCTGTCAAATGTTTTCAACGTGTGAGGCCACCTACTGTTACTTAGGCGTCTGATCGGTCCATTTATTACTTGAATAACTTGGATTCCAAAAACATATAATAACAGCAGAATAAGGATTATCGAGAAAATGTGTTTTTATTTTTAAAGATATCAGAGCAAAAATGTTATTCTGATTAACAGAATGACAGAGTAACAGCTGTTTATTTCTCTAAAGAAGTCTATGGGATTTTGGCTTCATGGAGCCAGCAGGCACTTCCCGTTTGGAACAGCAGCTGGGAGGGGTCACTCAGTCCAGTTCTCTTATACAATCAGTGGTTTGTATCTGGACACATCCCGGGTGGAAACCATGCTGCCTGGTTGGCAGCAGGTTTATTTTTTTATTTCCTATTTTGAGATCTCTTGTAAAAGTTTTTGCAGAAAATTGAGACGTTGAGCATCTGAAAAGTCCTGACAGATCTGTGGAAGAGAGTATTATTAAACACATCAAACAGTTTGGATTCGGACTGGCAAAAGCTTTTTCTAACTTGGGTGAAAAATGAGGATAAAAGATAAGGAGGGATGACAGAGCGTTGTGTCTGATTAGAAGATAATTTGTGGTTTTCTGCATTTGGTTTGGTATTTTCTGCACACTTGTGTTACGCCTGAGGATTTGACCATTTCTATTCACCATGCATTTTGATGCTAAAGAATTGCATCCTGCAGGGGGCGCCAGCCATCGTTCAAAACTTCAGTACGAGCAGCAATTAAACTATTGACTGAAAACCCCCTTTAAAATTATGTTTTTTTTTCTGTTTGCAAAATAGTACACTGAAGTTGGCCTCTGATTTGAAGGTTAAAGGGTAAGGTTAAAGGGGAAATGTGTATCGGAGCAACCCAGCCCCCCTTCCCATCACCCACACCTGAAAGCTCCCCGTTTAAATGCTCTCCTGCTAGCTCACTGCCACATCCTAACAATAGCGGTGCACCAAAAACGGCGAGCAACATCAGAGCTTTCCAGTCGTACAGTTTGGATCCAGATTCCAGCTCCGACGAGGAAAACAAAGACGTTCATGGATCTTTTTGTCTGCAGGTGGATTCATCAGAATGGAGTGCAGCGGGAGCTTGTGGCCCCCCAGTGTATTTTCTTTCTCACAAATACGGTCTTTTTCAAACAGCTTTTTTGTCTGTTCCTGAAATAAAGAAATGCTCAGAATGAAATGTCAATTTAATCTTGATTTTCTTTCAATTTGTCCTCCATCATCAAAAAATGCCACCAGAACAGCTAAATTTACCACTTTCATTGGAGCAGGTCTTTAACTTTTGATGGGGAGGCCATGAATCAAACCATGAACCAGTGAGGACACTGGGAAGGAAAGGGTCAGCCAGCTAGTCAGTGCTAGAGTGGTGCTTGTGATCCTGATGCTGTTCAGAATTGTGCGTGAGAATGTGGTGGTGATGCAGAAGACCGTTGCCTCAGGGTGCAGGTGAGGGTTGTTGTTGGACTTGGATTATTCTAAAGGTTCTCCTGACCCCCTTGTCTCCACAGTCATGGCAGGTTTGTCCAACTACGCACTGCGGATGGCGAGACTGAGCTCCAGAATCTTCGGGGAGGTTGTCCATCCCACAGACTCCAGGTCTTTGAAGGTGGTCCAGATGTTCCAGGAGCCTCCAATGGCTAAGAGGAAGGAGGTGTATGACTGGTACCCGCAGCACAAGATCTACTACGCCATGACCCAGAAGCTCCGCTACATGGGTCTGTTTAGGTATGGAATCCCCACACACACACACACACACACACACACACACAGCAGTTCAGTCATTCCAGCTGGTTGATCTAAAAACTTGAATGAAGCTTCATACTGGAAATTAAACTGCACCTCACAACTGAATTAATAGAAAATGTCCACTCTGAATCCACTTCAACATTAGTTGTTGTGAGCTGACTCCAAATCTACTTTAATGATGTGAAAGAAGGCGAGCTGGTTTGTGACCGTCGATGGGGGTGCTGGTGAAACAACCCTTCTGTTCCTCCGCAGAGACGAGCACGAAGACTTCAAGGAGGAGATGCGGCGTCTGAGGAAGCTGAGAGGGAAGGGGACGCCCAAAAAGGGGGAGGGAAAACGTGCGGGCAAGAAAAAATGAACCGCTTCTCCAACACCGGGATCCTGGACTTTCCTCTGTGGAGCAATGGGGGCGGAGCCTATGATGGTTCCACAGGAGGTTTCATCAGAACTTTTTTTATGTTTTTGTTTCATGAATTAAAATAAAAGTCACTTATCCACAGACCGTTGTATTGAAGTCATCTGAGTCGGAGGAGGCGCCGTCGGCAGCGTTTTACCTTCATGCAGTTTACGATCCTGAAGTAAACTCCAAGTTGCAAAGCTGCTGCTCCTCATGTGAACCTTTACTGCAGTTCAGAAGATGAGGCATGAAGGAGCTGAACCCTGCTGCTCCAGCTATTAGCCTGTCTGTTCCAAACACTACCTTTTACTGTCTGCTGGTGTTTACTGTCACAAGTGTTTTAGAACTGCTAGGGAAGTGTGTTGCTGAAGGACACACTGTCAATCCTGAAATTCAAACCCCTAACCAACTGAGTGGCAGACAGGCGACCTGAATGTCTCAAATAGGGATGCAACAATTCACTTTCCCCCAGCATTCCGTTCAAAGCTCGATGTTTGGGTCACGGTTTGTTTTGGTTCAATCTGATTCTGTGTTTTACGAAACATCTCTACAGTCAAAGTGTAATAATGCAGTCCTGACCACTCTGCTGGGATCCTGGTTCTCCTGCAGGCTTCATCCTGGATTATCCTGAAATATTAAACACTCACTCTGTTGAAAATGGTGTTTTGAACATGTTCTTGTAGCATTTTTCTAATGATGGAGGACATATGTAAAGAAAATTAAACCAAAAATTGGATTTCTGAGCATTTCTTTATTAAAATTGTTTTGAATGGGAAACAGACGAAAAATGCGGTTTAAAAAAGCTTGTAGCAGAGACGTCGGTGCTGCAATCGGTGGGCATCATGCTCCCGTGGAGATCCATGTACGTCTTTGTTTCCTTCGTCTGAGCTGGCGTCCGGCTGGAGCATTTAAATAAAGGGATGACGGGAAATAGGGGCAGGCTTACTCTGTGCCCACCCACAACTCAGAGGTGAATTTCTTATGAACTCCTGCTGCTCTGCAGAAACTATGTCCTAGAAAAAAACACAGGCTTTTGATTTTGGCTTAAAAAAAAACTACAAGCATAAGAAACCACTGGAAACGCGTTGAAACTAGATCGTAAGAGGATCGTCTTTGGACTTCAAATATGGACATGTCAGACAGTAATTTCCTGAGAAGTGGTCGCATGTCGGTGTCTAAATCTGCGTTTTGTTTCTCATCTAGAGCAGCAAATAAACCTTTTACATTTGAAATAAAAGTCTGGCATCAGAGGAACGTTTCAGCTGTTAGGTCTTTGCATGTTCTACTTCTTTAGGTCACCCAAGCATCTATGTGAGAGGAAGACCTCAGTCCTCATCAGTCTGTTTACATACTGTTTAGAAAGCACTTTGCACCCGACATGAAAACGTTCGTACAGCAAAAACATGTATTCATTTAAAATCAAATAAAATATAAAGCCTACTGAACTGAAACTAAATGCAAAATATAAATAGATATTCATTACTATATAACATTTACACTCAATGAAATGTATAGCTACAAAAATCGGAAATAAAAACATGTTAACTCAAAAAGTGTGAAAGGAAAACTGGACGGATGCCTGTGAATGCAAACCTGTTCCAACGCCCAGCACGGCTGTTCAAAGAGCTGAACCATCATCTGTCAATCAAAAGACCACGCCCCTATTTTGCAAACTCTGGCTGTGTCCAAATTCCCTCCCTGCTCCCTAACTATAAACCATATCACGCAGGACTATCTAGTGCCCAGGATTTTAAATGCAATTCCAACTCCCTGCTCACTACTTTTTTTTTTTACGCCAAATATGTCACCAATTCCCCAAAGAAAAAATATTAACAATTCCTGACGAGTGTTTATGAATGCACTGTGGTCTGATGATGTAAACTTGACTTTGTTGCTTACAAACTAAATAAATATGTTTCAAAATTTGTTCAAACGCAATGCATTGTGGTCTTTATTTGCCAGTCTAGTGAGCATTGATGTAGACTAGTTTTTCCTAGAGACTTCTGAGAAATTTCCGAGGCACAGGATTTTTGGAATTGTAGATTTGGACAGCTATACAAAATGGCGAACGCACTATAGTAGTGAGTAACAGAAATTCGGACTCAACCCCTATTTTATAAACAAAATACAACAAATTCATCCCAAATACGCTACTGTGGTTATTTAGTTGTTATAAATGGCCCTGATGTCACAACCTTAGCTTGCTTTTTGCTTCTTCAGAAGGCTAACCGACGTTATACTTCAGTTGAAAGAAGTGGACTGAATTTTCTGATTAGTCCTGCTGTTCTCCTGACATTACTGCATTATTTCTGACGGTATTAGCTTTAGCCTAAACTAAAAACAGTTTATTTCATTGATGGTAAATGTGTATTCTTTTTCAATTTGCTAACACAGACCTTAACTCCTTCTAAATGAATGTAAAAAAAGCCCACAGAAAGTACATGTTGACTTTCATGTGAATCTTCCCATCTTCCAGGTGAAATCCAGTGGCGCTGAGTTCCTCTTTTCTCCTCAGGACGCCTTCCACCGTGTTCTCTCTAAAAGTTTCTTTTGTAGTCCACTCTTAAAAACAAAATGAACACGTGCATTTCCTGCCGTCACTCCTAGTAATTGCAGCAAGCATTGTGTTATTCTATTTTCAAACTGAAATTGTGTCAGACCACACACTATTAATACCTCACATCAACCAAAAACAGCAAAGATTAGTATGTTAACACGTTAGCTCACTCATTTATAAGAAAAGGAAGAAACTAAGCTAGCTTAACTAACTGATAAGTAAACTTTTTGATGCAGTCTATTTGAGATCATATGAGAGAAAATCTTTTAAAACACAAAAAAAAATGTTTGCAATTTGCACCCAGTTCTGGTCTTAAAGACCCAATCAAATGAAAATGGTGTTTTTGGTGTTTTTAACATGTTCCTCTGTCATTTTTCTGATGATGGACACCTATAAGGAACATTAAGCTTAAAATTGCATTTCTGAGTATTTCTTTATTCAATATTGGGGAATCAGGTGGAGATGATGAAAAAAGCAGTTTGAAAAATATTGTATTTGTTAAGTAGACAATATGACAATCAAACCACAAGCTTCCTTCTCCATTCCATTCTGACTGTAGATGATCCATGTACTACATCCATATGTGTCTTTGCTTTCCTCGTCTGAGCTGGAATCTGGCTCACTATTATTGCTTGCCATTTTTGTTGTAAAGTTGTTAAAGTAACGAGTAATAAATTACTTTTTAAATTGGGGTAGAGTAATGCAATTTAATTCAAATTGCATCCAGTAACTAAAGTAAAGTAATTCATTCATTCATTTTCCAAACCGCTTTTTTCCCTTTCGGGGTCACGGGGTTGCCGGAGCCTAACCCGGCTGCTCATGGGCGAAGGCAGGGGATACCCTTGGACTGGTCGCCAGTTTGTCGCAGAAAGTAAAGTAATAAACTACAAAAAGTTGCATTACCTGCAATAATGCCAGTGTGAATCCTGTTTGCTGAATGTGGCCGCTCAATATGCAGAAACTGTTCGCTGAAAATAAACGAAGTAGCAGAAATTGAAAGTGCACAAAGAATTTCAAGAATTGGTTAGATTAACTCAAAATTCGCCTAAAAAACCTTAGTATATGCCAAATTAGCCAAAGAAGCTAGCATGTTGCTAAAATATTAGCTTAACTAGATGCCAAATTACCCACAAAAAAGCTAGCATGTTGCTAAAATATTAGCTTAAGTCAGAATTAGCCCAAAATTCCTCGGTAAAACTAGCCAAAAAAGCTAGCACGTTTCTAAAGTATTTAGCATGACAAGGACTTAGGCCAAAAAACCTAAAATGTGTAAAAGGAATGAATAATAAAAGTACAAGCATGAATGTCCTTAATGTGCTGAACGTTTTGATACCAGTATTGCATTAGTTTCAAAGTACACAGAATTAGAAACATTTCATTAAAAAAAAAATTGCAAAAATTGCGCAAAGTTTCAAAAACCACAAAATGGATGAATACTTAAAGAACAAGCATGAATGTCCTGAACGTTTTGATACCAGTATTGCATTAGTTTCAAAGTACACAGAGTTAGAAACATTTCATTAAAAAAAAAAAGTCTTTATGTAAATTTGATGGGGAACAAGTAAACGAGAAGCAAGAAGACATAATTCGGGCGGTCATAGGGGAATTGAGTGACTTTTGTGTCAGACTAGGGGTTTTAGGGGCAAATGTGTTTACCCAACAGGTCTGAGGGTCACATTTTTCAAATCCAGAAGGATTCTCCTATGTTTTGCTGAATAAATCCTGACTCTATGACAAACTGTACTATTAGTAGAACACATGACAGAATGAAATGCTTTACATGTGTGTGTGTGTGTTTGTATGCATAAGTGTGCGTGTGAGCTGTAGTTGTGTTGTGTATGTGTTGACAGGTTTTCATGTGAAGATTTTTGGAGCCAACAGGTATCTTTGTAACATTTGAGTTTGTCTGTGGTTAGGCAAATATACACCTTGTGTGTCAGAAGATTCATAACCCTCTATTGTAACAGAAAAATCTTCCAACATAAGAGGCCTGCAGTTCTGATCTATATGCTCAGCTGCTGGACAGGACAAGTAAATAAATAAATTGTCCTCTGAGTTGTGGGAGGGACTGTTGGCACAGCATAAGCCCACCCCTTGCCATCATCCATCTGTTTACGCTCTCTCCCGCTAACGTACTGCCCCTCACAACCTCAACCTAACATTATGGGTTGACACCAAAATGGCGAGCAATATCAGAGCAATCCAACTAAACAGTTTTGGCCAATTGTCAGCTTGAACAAAGAATGCTGAGATGGTCATGGATCTAGTAAGTCTACAAGTGGATAAATCAGGAAGGAGCAGAACCAGGAGCTTGTGGCTTGCTGCGGTAGCGTCTATGTCACACCTACAATCTTTTTCTAATTGCATTTTTTAGTCTGCTTCTGATTCATAACTTTAATAAAGAAATACTCAGAAATGCATTTTTAATCTTCATTTTCTATATATTTGTGCTACATCATATAAAGAATTTAAGATCAACTGAGTTTCTACATATTTCTTTATTCAAATCTGTATACATTGGGAGCAGAAGAAGAACTGCAGTTTGAAAGAGCTCCCAGTTGTGATGCAGCTGCTAAAATGGGTGGGCCAAAATCTCCCAACTCTGCTCCATTCTAATACCCATTAACGTCTTGATTTTCCTCGCATGAGCTGGCATCTGGCTTAAAACTGTACGGATGGCTGCAATGTTTTTTTTTTCCCCCATTTTGGTTGCACCACTAATGTTAACTTGGGGTTGTGAGCGACTGGAAGCTAGCGGGAAAGAGTGTGAACAAAGAGATGATGGGATATCAGTGGAGGCTTACTTCAGCCAATAGTCCCGCCCACAACTCAAGCGAACTCCTGACGGTCTGCAGAGACTATGCCCTAAAAAAAGTCACAGATGTTTAAAAAAAATATTTTGGTTAAAAATGATATAATTAAAAAAAACCACAATAAACTTTTAGAATAGTTTGAAATATGATGACAGACGATGCTAAGGAGTAAATGCCAAAAATAATGACTCATTGGTAAACTGATGATTAGAATGCTGTTGGGACACTTTAATATACCGTATTTTCAGTTGAAATATTTCGGAGTTAAAACTGAAAAGACTGAAGGCTTTTGGCGGGGGTCGTCATTTCTTCATTTTAAGGGATGGGTGGGGGTCGCAGTAAAGTGTGAGCGCTAATTTGAGGCGTTTGTCCGCGGCGGTGGAGGTCGGAAGCTCGAGAGCGGCGTCTCTGTCTCCCCCTCCTGTCCTCCGCACGCCTTTCCCTCGTTCTTTCCAGTCAGGCTCTCGCAGTTTAAAATGGCGGCGTTGAGCAGCGCCGAGTCCCCACCGCCCGTCTTCAACGGAGACACCGCGGAGCGGGAGTCCGGCAGGGAGCGAGGCCTGGACGGACTGGCCGCGGGCTTGGACTCCTCCAGCCCGTCGGGGATTCCCGGAGGTCCGCAGGATGAGGAGGTAAGCTCCGCGGCGGCGCTGGCTCCGAGCTGAGCCGCCCGGCAGACGCACCGGCGGACCGGACGGTCACGGGCGGAGGATGCGGCCGGCCAGCCGGAGCGCCGCAGGCCCGCCGCGCAGCCTCGGCTTCTGCCGAGCTCGCGGCTGCGGCAGAGGACGCTAACAGCGGCGTGTTTCTGTCGGGCCTGCTCGCTCCGGTTTCGAGGCTCGCTGCAGCTGCAGCCCGGTGTGACACGAGCACACGCACTCGCCGCTGTTGACACAACAAAAACACGCAGTTTCGCCGTGTAGCGCGATGTGCTGGTGCTGGCACAGGTTCGATTCCCACCTCCCCGCCCGGGCTCCGCTCCTCACAGAGGAGGTGATGGTGAGGATGCGGGACAGCAGAAGTCGTGCTCGTGACGGTCTGTGCGTGAGTTGGGCTCCATAAGCGGCTTTTTTTGCCGCTCACACGGGGTTCTGCCATCTGTCTGCGGCACTGCCCGGCCCGGCCTGGGCGCGGGTCAGAGGCCTCCAGACAGCAGCCGGATCCTTACAAACTTCATCACGCAGCACACGCACGGAGACGCGCAGACGTGCGTGAGAGCCCGCAGAGCAGAGGTGGTCTGCTGGAGATGGATGCAGCTCCATCACTGGACGCTGTGGGGGATGCCGGTCCAGCTGAGGGGAAACCGACAGAACCCGGTCAGCCAGAGGTTCAAACATGAGCTGAGGGAAAAGTATCACAAAGTTGGTCAAGAATTCAGCCCAATTGTGGGTTCATGTCTGGAGGAAACGGAGGACAAGCGTGAAAGGCTGAGCTGCAGCTGGTGTGGATCAGAACTGGGTCACTGGCGGGTTCTAAACCTGCTCTTTCACCGTCATCATAGCTTCTTCCTGAAAACGGCAGCTCTTCCTGCACAGGTTAACCCGCATCTGCTCTGCTAACTCCTCATCAGTCGTCACATCTTTCGTTTTCCTTCTTCCGACCTTCTTAGACTTCCAGAAGGTTCTTGACTCGTTTCAGCTCCGGCCTCAACCTTTAAATTCTTCATTTGTAATCTGAGTTGAGCTGCTTTAGTTCCTGTTGATCCTGTAAAAAAGAAAGTGTTACAAAGTCCAGCTGCTAGAGAAAATCCTCAGACTTTGCAAGGAGACACTGAAGGCTCTGCATGTTGTTCTGGGAGAATGGGACCTTCTTCTTTAAACCTGTGGCGTCTGCATCCATGGTCCTTGTTGTCTTCAAGCTTTGGAGTCTCCACAGCTGAGACTTGAATTTCCAAGGGTTTGCTGTCTGACAGACCTTTCAGTCCTTTATCTGGAAAAGCCCTCAGGACATGCCCATTGACTGTACCTGAGAACTGGACGGAGTGAGTGTGACATCACCCATTCCAGCTCCAGTGAAATGAAGTCAATTCAGTCGCCATTTTTTTTGCGGTGCGGATGCTGCCATTTTGGAGCCAGACATCGTCAGAAAGCACTGATCGGACCGAGAACATGTAAACAAAACCACATGACAAAACAGTTCCTAGAAGTCACAGGCAAAGGGAGCGGTGAAGTAAAGTTTACTCTAAACAGACACTACAGAAAAAAGGCCCAAAACAATTGAAATTACATTCGATCAATAATAATCTTTTTTGTAAAATTCACAGAGTTACACGAAAAAGGCCTCACAGAGGCCTACAGACCCAGCTTCATTTGGCCGATCTTCTTTTTCCCTGTCGTCCAATGACCTGTTGTGATTCATGCAGAAAAGCTGTGGAGAGTCTTCCAAAAATTTCTTTGGTCACCACATCAATAACAGCTAGAGCGAAGAAAGCACGATGGACTGCAGATGTTTAAAATTCACCTTACCTTCAGAACCTCAGGCCTTTTCAGGCATGATTCTAGTGACGTGACGATGATCTTTCTCTGTGAGGCTGATGGCTCATGTTAAGGATACTGGAACCAATCTTGGCGGGAATCGAGCCAGTTAGTGTGACGGTGCCCCACGGCGGGCCGCCTCTGGACTGTGAGGGACAAATCCGACAGAAACTGAGAGGCAGGCGTTCTGGGTCACATCAGAGTCTGAGCTCACAAATGAGCTTCAAACATGAACACCTCTGAACCTGTGGAAACTGGGTTTCCCCCAGTGGGAGAGATACAGTTTTTTCTAAATTTAAAGTCCCATTTGCTGCCACACACCTGTGAGTGTAAAACTCTCAGCGTTTGACTCCTCTTCTGGGGGTGCCATGTAGTTCGTTAAACCCCTGCAATCCAAGCTTGTTTTGTTGAGTGTTGAGCGTGTTTAGTCTTTGGATGTGCGTTGCCCAGGGTTGTGTGCACGTAGCTTTTCACCAGATAATGTGCAACTCAATCTTCAGTCTAAACGGTTTCATTTCACCAAAAGTCTGTAGGAAATGAACGGACAGAGTAAGAAATTACGTCTTGGCTAAGAGATCGGGTTAGATTGCTAAAGGTCTCAAAAAGCCGAACCAAAATAATGCTGGATCATCAAAGTTGACCAAGCCGGTGTGTCTTTGCAGATCTGGAACATCAAGCAGATGATACAGCTGACGCAGGAGCACCTGGAGGCTCTTTTGGAGAAGTTTGGAGGCGAACACAATCCTCCATCCATCTATTTGGAGGTAAGACCAGTTTGACCAGAACTTTTGTCCGAGTAAACGCTGGAGGTTGACATTCCGTCCGGTCGTCTGTGATGTTCCTGCAGGCCTATGAAGAGTACACCAGTAAGCTTGATGCCCTGCAGCAGAGGGAGCAGCAGCTTCTGGAGGCCATGGGGAACGGCGGAGACTTCTGTAGCCCCTCCCCTGTGCCAGCCCTGCTGGAGGTCAAAATGGGAAGCCTTGGGGTCGGGGGAGGGGTTCAGGCCTTTTCCTCGGCACCCAACAGTTTAGCGGTCCTGCAGACTCCCACAGACGCCGTCCGAGCCAACCCTCGATCCCCACAGAAGCCCATCGTCAGGGTCTTCCTGCCCAACAAGCAGAGAACAGTGGTAAGTCTGATGATCCGTTCATTCATTCGGACACCCCCACACTTTTTCCTCAGACCGCTTCAGTTTTTCTTCAACTTCTGTTTACAATGATCACCATATGATCACAAAAACGCGCAGTTCTGCTTTGAGTGTATGGTTCTGATGACCATGGGAAG
Organism: Adrianichthys oophorus; assembly: GCA_036245035.1. Taxonomy (NCBI): domain Eukaryota; kingdom Metazoa; phylum Chordata; class Actinopteri; order Beloniformes; family Adrianichthyidae; genus Adrianichthys; species Adrianichthys oophorus. The sequence continues at coordinate 359,003 of BSAI01000046.1, read as the reverse complement.
GCCTAAAACATTTTGCGTAACCAATGACCTCCATCATGGAAGAGACTTTTGTTGTGTCTTCAGCAAAGACTAAAAATGTGATAAGATGGAGTCCAGGGTTCCTGCACAGCAGCACCAGAGAGGTTGAGGAAGACGAGTCTGGAGGAAGTTCTGCTTTTTTCCTGATATGTAAAACCTCTGAGGGCGTGTTCTGTTTGTCACAACTCCACTTCCTCAGTGGCAGCACGCCAACGTTTGTGTTGTGTTTGAAAGTGGAGAAGATGTTCTCAGCTCTGCATCTACCTGGCTGTCGGTGAACAGGACCTCCTGTCAGCTCTAGCAACACCAGTCCAGGCTGCACTAACTCAGAGTATAATGTCTAAACCAGCGGTCTGCAACCTTTAATGCTAGAAGAGCCATTTGGGTCCGTTTTTTACCAACCAAGCCAACCAGAGCCACAAAGTCCTGTTTAATGTTTCAATGAATAGACTTTATGTTTTTCATGTATGACCTGTAGCTTTTACATATTTACAAGAATTGAATTTGATTATAGTTTTATATTTCTCTGCAAATACCAACTTAATGTTCTTTTACTTTTGACAGAAGCACATCTAAGTTCTTTTCAAAATAAAACACACCTCATGCAAAATAAGATTCTCCTGCTGCAGCAGATTTACTTGAATTAAAAACAATGCAAAAAAGCTTAAGTCAAACATGGCATTTTCTAACTGGATGGATGGATGGATGGTAGATTAAACTTTTTTGTGACATGATAATAATCTAAACATGAATGACAAAACTCAAATAACTCAAACAAATGAACCAAAACTACAAACCCACATTATTTTTAGTAAAATTGTTAGTTTTTGTCCCTCTAAGCCAAAGAGCCACAATAGATAGAAAAGCCACATGTGGCTCCGGAGCGCCAGGTTCCAGACCCCTGGTCTAACCCATTGACAGTAAATGAGAACTAGAGCATGTGTGATGTCACCCAAAGAAAATGACTTGCTTCTGGTTCCAACAAAATTCAGTTGCCTTTTTGTTTTGTTTTTTTTTTGGATTACAAACACCGCCGTGTTGGAACCAGACAACGTCTGTAAGCAGTGATTGGTCCAAGCTGGTCTGACTAATTATTTCAATGGCAACCACTCTCGCCAATCAGGAGTGAGCTTGTTGCAAGTCCGAACTCAAACTACATGAAAGCGGGCTACACAAATTGACGTGAGACCACATACTTTTTTTGAGGCATCTGATTGGTCAGTTCATAACTTGATTTTTTCCTTAAAGTGCAGAAAAATATCTTCTTTTCCTTTCAGCTTTTCACTGCAGGTGTCGCCACAGCGAATCAGCTTCTTCTATCCAACCCTGTCTTCATTCACTGCATCCATAACCCTCTTCACTTTCAGCTCTAGACTTACCATTATTCTACCAATGCAGTTGTGCTCATAAGTTTACACACTTATGATGAATTTTAGGTTATTTTTGAATGATAACACAAAAACGTTTTTTTTTTTTTTTCCCACTCATGGTTAGTGCTTGGATTAAGCAATGTACTGTTAACAGTGTTAAATCATAATGACAATAGAAACTTTTCAAATTACACAGATCTAAAGTTTACATATCCCAGTTCTTAATGGTTTGTATTGCCTCCTTTTGCATCAATATCAGTTTGAAGTCTCTAGTGTTCGTTGTGGACGAGGTTCTTTATTTTCTCTAACGCTAAAACAGTCCATTCTTCTGGACAGGAAACCTCAATTCCTTTAAATTCTTGGGCTGTCTTGCTTGAACTGCCCGTTTGAGATCTCCCCAGAGTGACTCAATAATATTGAGGTCAGGAGACTGAGACGGCCGCTCCAGAACCTTCACCTGATTCTGTTGGAACCAATGACCGGGGGACTGGGTCTTGTGTTTTAGATCGTTGTCATGTAGAAATGTCCAAGTGCGTTCCCTTCTCAGCCTCTGAGCTGAAGAGTGACAGTTTTCCTCCGGTATCTTCTGATAACGTGCTGCATTCATCTTGTTATCAAGTTTGACCAAGTTTCCCGTGCCTTTGTAGCTCACACATCCCCAAACCATCATCGACCCACAGCCGTGTTTCACAGAAGAAAAAGTGTTCTTTTCGTCATAATCCTTGTTGACTCCTCTCCAAATGTAGTGTTTATGGTTGTGGTCAGAAAGTTCCGTCTTGGTTTCATCACTCCAAATGACTTTGGTCCAGAAGTTTGGTGGTGTGTCTCTGTGCTGTTTGGTCTGTTGTAAGTGAACTATTTTGTGACATTTGCACTAAAAAGTTTTTGTTCTGGCGACTCGACCATGCAGGCGCCTCCTTATTGTACATCTTGAAACATCCTCACCCCAGTTTTTCAGAGAGGCCTGGATCACAGCTGAAGTTATTTGAAGGTTTTCTTTGCATCCCTAACCTTTTTTCCGGAAGTTGTGGCAGAAATATTTGTTGGTCTACCTGACCGCGTTGGTTTGGTTTTTAACAGAGCCCCTCATTTCCATGCTTACCTTCTTATATCCTTTTCATGTTTTGTACAGTTCAGTTACCTTTTCCCGTAGATCTGTTATGAGCCCAGAAACTCCAAGACCTTTTGTGCACACACATTGATTACAGGCAAAAGAGTCACAGGTGAGGATGGTTACCTTTAGCTGCCATGTAAAACCCTTTTGTATCAGCTTGCATGCATGTTTTCAGAACAAAGTCATCTGGGTATGTAAACGTTTGAACAGAGTCATTTGGGAAGTTTCCGCTGTCATTATGATTTAAAAAGGGTAAACCAATTTTTTTGGACAATAAATGGTTTTACCCAAATACTAACTGAGTGGAAAACATCTTTTTTGGGGTATCATTCATATTCTATGAATTTCTTCCAGGGTATGTACACTGATGAGCACAACTGTACATTCACTGTCTCTCCTCTGGACATGTCCGAACCATCTTAGTCTGCCATTTCTGACTTCATCTCCAAAACCCCAAAATATCATGAAAAAAAAATGAGGATTACCAAGAACGTGTAAAAAAAAAAAGAGGTAGCAGAGTAATATTGTTTTTTCTGACTGAGTAACAGCTGTTTATTTCTCAATATAAAAGTCTATTAAATAAAAGGATTTTTGGCTCCTTGGAGCCAGCGGATACTTCCTGTTTGGAATCAGAGAGGGGAGGGGTCACTCAGTCCAGTTCTCATTTTCAGACAGTGGTCTGAACCTGGTTGGTCCTCATTAATGTGTGTGGTCTTCAGGTTCCAGCTCGCTGCGGGATGACCGTGAGAGACTCTCTGAAGAAGGCTCTGATGATGAGAGGACTCATACCGGAGTGCTGCGCCGTCTACAGGATACAGGACGGGTGAGTGTCTCACACCATCTGTCCCACACAAGGAAAGCAAATGGTCCTTTTCTTCTAAGAAGGGGGATTACAATGAGCTGTTGAGATGTGATGGCAGAAATGTAGAATATGATCAGATCAAAGGGACAAAACGAGGTCGGAGCAGCTTCAGATGAGTACTTCACCACCCCGGTTTGGTCCTTTTGCCACATGAATATGGAGGATGTAGTTTCTCAAGTATGTTGTCTTTCTAACATAAATTGTCTTGTAAGACACTGCTGTCATACATGAAATACAGACACAAACCACTAGTTTCTAATGCACTCGGTGCTGGTAGAATACTTGAATAGAATAAAGATTTCCTTTAAAAATGTACAGAGCATTGTCAATATTCTGCACCTTTAGGTTCTGCTTTGGCCTCTCATGGTATGGTTTCAATTATCAATGCATCTATGTAAAACATGTTGCCTTTGAATGCGACGCAGTGGTGTTATAACACGCTGTAACCACATTTGCACATTCACTATGCGCTACAGCTACATTTAGGCACAATGCAGTCACTTTAAAAACCTGCAGCGGCCACGGTGCACAAGACGCAGCTAAGTTTACAACGCACCACAGCCACATTTTCTTTGGACATTAAAACAAGCCAATTCAAACCGCGATGCGGTTAAGTTCTAAACATGCCGGCAGAAGGCCACATCATGCCACTACTGCTTTCAGTAGACTCGAGCTACATTTAAAACACGCTGCAGCCACATTTGAATGCTATGTAATCACATTCAAAACATCCCACAGCTACGCACCACAAAACAGGAACACATCAAACACACATATCTGAATTTAAGGTCCATGCAGTTGGGTTTAAAACACGCCACAGGTGCTCTTGCACCGGATTCAGACGTGTTTATATAATGCTGCAGCCTTGTTTCAAACATGAGGCCGCTGTTCTTACCGATCTGACAATGGCTACTTTTTAAAAGCCCCTCCATTCATCTTTTGATCTATTTCATAAGCTTTCCCAGTGGTCTTTTCATTACTATTATTTATTATTCCGTTTGAAAACCTGTGTCGTTTTCTAGGACATCATTTCTACTGAGTGGAGGGAGTTCATTAGAAATTCACCTCTGAGTTGTGGGCCTGTGGGACTGTTGCCGAGAGCTCTCTGCTTACACATTCTCCCACTAGCTTACAGCCGTCTCACAATTCCAATCTAACATTAACGCAGAGAAATATTGAAGCTAACGAGTTGTACAGTTTTGATCCAGATTCCAGCTCAGACGGGGAAAACAAAGACGTACATGAACATGTTGGACCACGAGTGGATGCATCAGAATGGAGCGGAGCAGGGAGCTTGTGACCTGCCCAGCGTATTTTCTGTCACAAATACGATTCCAACAGCATCTTTTTGTCTGCTCCTGATTCCCAAGGATTTAAATAAAGAAATACTTTTCTGGCTGCACGGTGGCGCAGTGGTTAGCGCTCCTGCCTCACAGCAAGAAGGTTCCCGGTTCAAGTCCTGGCTGGGGGGCCTTTTTGTGTAAAGTTTGCATGTTCTCTCCGTGCATGCGTGGGTTTTCTCCGGGTACTCCGGCTTCCTCCCACCGTCCAAAAACATGCTTCACAGGTTAATTGGTTACTCCAAATTGTCCCTAGGTGTGAATGTGAGTGTGCATGGGTGTGTGATTGTGGCCCCTGCGGCGGACTGGCGACCGGTCTGGGGGTGTGCCCTGCCTTCGCCCATGAGTGGCCGGGTTAGGCTCCGGCGGCCCCGTGGCCCCGAGGGAGATAAAGCGGATTGGAAAATGAATGAATGAATGAATGAAATACTTTTCTTTGTTCTTAGTCATCAGAAAAATGCCTCAAGAACATGTTAGAAACACCCAGAACACCATGTTCATCAGAGTGGGTCTTTAACCGCCATTTTCATTTTCTGGGACCGACTTGTTCATACCATCAAAACGTCATGGAAACCAGAGAAGACCTAATGAGAAATAAGTCCTATTAAGAGAGCGCAAGAGGTCAAGCTAGTTTTCTGTGGCAACCACAGTGGGGGCAGATGTGTGTGTGTGTGTGTGTGTGTGTGGCAGTGGCAGTGGCAGTGGCAATGTGTTTGGCAATACTCTGCAACTTCTCCTCTAAAGTACTTTCACTTTTGGTGTCAGAGAGAAGAAGCCCATTGGCTGGGACACCGACATCTCCTGGCTGACGGGGGAGGAGCTGCATGTGGAAGTGCTGGAGAACGTGCCACTCACCACCCATAACTTTGTAAGGGGGGGGGGGCTGAATTTAAGCTGTTGTTGTGGCTAAGGTGCAGCGCCTGAATTGAACAGGTGCAGGTCTTCCTCAGGCCTTCTGACCTTGACTTTCTGTCTCTGTGCTTCACAGGTGAGGAAGACCTTCTTCACGCTGGCCTTCTGTGATTTCTGCAGAAAGCTGCTCTTCCAGGGTTTCCGTTGTCAGACCTGTGGCTACAAGTTTCACCAGCGCTGCAGCACCGAGGTCCCCCTCATGTGTGTGAACTACGACCAGCTCGAGTAAGTCCCAAGAGTCCATCATCAGACCTGAAGGTGTTTGGAGGAAGATGGGACCCACCTCACTTGTGTCACGATCGCCTGGATCCTCGGCAGGTTTTCTTGTGGTCGCCTTTCCCGGCCGCCGTGTTTGTTCTAACGCAGTGGTTCTAACACAAGGACGACTGTCATTATCAAAAGCTGAAGTCTCATTACTTGTCGCGCTCTTAGGTGTGTGAAATTTGTTCTCTGCTTTTGGCACACCCCTGGGGGAGTGGCGGTGAGCTGCCGAAACAGCCGCGCTCTGGAATCATTTGGCAGTTTAACCCCCAACCCCTTAATGTCAAGCAGGGAGGCGTTGGGTCCCATTTTTAGAGTCTTTTGTGACTCGGCCTGGATTTGAACTCATGACCTTCCAGTGTCAGGGCGGACACTCTTCTTCTAGGCCGCTGATGTGGTTCATGGCTTGTCTCCTGTATGAACTGTTGAAGTTCTTACTGATCACTCTTTTTTTTCCTGCAGTTTGTTGCTTGTGTCGAAGTTCTTTGAGCATCACCCGTTCAGCCAGGAGGAGGTCTCCTCAGAGGGAACCACCCCCGTGTCTGAAGTCTGTCCACACCTCCCCCTCACCGACTCCACAGGGTGAGTCTCTGGCCTGTTTCTTTTCTGAGGGGGGTTGCACCGAACGGGAATTAAAGCTCTTTAATCTGCTCTTTGTTCTGTCTTCAGGTCTATATGTCACCCCACTGTGTCACCCTCAAAGTCCATCCCCATCCCGCCTAGCTACCGACCCAGCGAGGAAGACCACCGCAACCAGTTTGGCCAACGGGACCGTTCGTCCTCGGCCCCCAACGTCCATATCAACACCATCGAGCCTGTCAACATCGATGTGAGTTCCTCAGCTGCTGCAGTGTCTGCTTCCCAGCATCCAGAGGGGTGATGATGGCCTGATCTTAGGACACTTGACCCTGATAGTGGTCAGATCCTGCAGTGATCTGACCTTCACGATGACCTGACAGTTTGGACAATCTGACCTTTGTGAAAATGTGACCTTAATGGTGACCACAATCTGATCTTAACTGTATTGATGACCTTGACCGTATCGATCTTTTGACCTTGCTCTAATGTCAGCAATGACTTGATATTGAAAATAAACGTGACCTCATCTTGATAAGTTGACCTGAACGGTCAGAGTACACCAACAATCCGACCTTATTCACAAGGATCTGTCGGTAAAATTGGAGGAAAAGTTTAGTCTCATGTAAAGAGGAACAGTTGTTGAAACCCATTGTTCCTGAGCTAAATCTGCTCCAGCTTTGACTGGTTTTTTAAAGTCTGGTAACACAACAACATGTAACATTCTAAAAGCTAAAATGCACAAGTCTCAGCACGTCTTAAGGTCATTTCATACTTTTGTGGCATCATGGTTTCCCCTTTCGCACCGAGGAAGCCACCAGAAAACTGACAGATTGGCGCAGCACTCTCTGACCAGGAAGACTGAGACTCGTAACTTAAAAGACAGAGGCCCCACACAAAACAGTGGCAAAACAGCAACACCTACAAATAAATGCAGAATAAAACAAACCATGAACCAAAAACACAACAAACGCACACGAACACCTGCTCCCGCAGCCTGACCAGGGCCCAGGGCACTCTTTACTTTTGCTGAAGGGCATCTGATGCTTCCCTCAGAAATGTTATAAGCCCTGTGCTGAGCGGCACTTGCAGCCAGACTCGACTGAAAACACAACCGCTGCGCTGGGCAGCCTGAGGCTGCACGCAGGCTGACGCTGAGCCACTTACATGCACCCTCTGCAGGTGAGCGGCTGAGGCGCGCAGGTGGAATCATTTGACTTAAGTGGCACTCCATCTGCAACACTTTTAATGACGAGCCGCTATGTTTGGAAGAAGGAAAACATAAAAAATACTGAAATAGTAAGAAGCTCAGATCAGGAGAAGAACCGAGGAGCAATTTGACGGTTGGACTGTGTATAAAAATGCATCCGCCTTCAACAAACGATTACATCCGTCACACGTTTGAACAGAATAAATCATGTTGACATGCGCAGAACTATCTAAAATACCAGAAAAGGACTGTAGAAGAAGAAGTAGCGGAGTTCTGTAGTAAACAAACATGCCTGTGGTTACAAGGAGGCTGTGGCGGACAGGCTTTTATTTTTCTGAAAGTGACGACTCGCACGCAAAGTACGTGTAGTCAGTGCTGAATTTCTTTCAGAAGGAAATTTTGATCCGAAGGAGTCCGATCGGGTCAGAGGACTCTGAATGGTGTGTTTGCATGAAATATTTTTATTCTGATCCAAATTTTAATCCAATTACTCCTGTCTATGTAAACGCAGCTAATGACTGGTTTGAACCCCAAAACAATCCATTGGCATTCTGTCTGTGATTCAGCAGAACTTCTTTCCATTTCCTCTGACTGATGCTTTTCCTCCCTTGTTTCAGGACCTTATTCGGGATCAGGGCCTGCAGAGGTCTGATGGAGGTGAGGTCCCAGCCTTGATCCTAATGGGCGTCTCCATGCTCCCCCACATCTGTGTACTCTCTGTCTTTGGTTTGTTTGTTTCAGTTAAATGTCATCCGTAACCTGTACTTGGAACTCGGCCTGTGCGTTCTTTCTAAAGGCTGTTAGGCACTGCGTAGCTGCAGGCAGAAGCCTGCAATAAAAAAGCAACAAAAGATACATTAATGAACGCAAAATGTTAATACAAATATACAGGTCAAGCAGACAAGAATAACACATGTGTAACACAATTAATCACCAAAGATTTACATCCATAAACATGTCAAACATAGGATAACTAGGCATCAAAAGATAGACTGCTTGAAAGGGAGTGAGAGGAAGCCAGCTTATATACTCCCACCCCGACTCGACCACACCATTTACTTTACATTAGATATCAACCGGTTTGTACTATTTGACAGCAAATTGGTTCTGACACAATGAGAGAATTTCAATTCCATTTTGTTTTAATTTTCTTAATTATTTGCTTGGATTTGATTTAGAATGGGACATTTTAGCTTTTAGACTTATTATTTTTTTAACCCCAGAAAGGAGATCAGCGTGTCGACTGCTCCTGTTTCACACACTTCTGCTCCCAGAGGAGATTAAAAACAGGATTTTTGGGAGTCTTTTGAATTTCAGGTAAATTCTTTATAAAGTTCTTGGACTCTGTAACTGTTTGGGGGAATAGTCCCCCATCATCTAAATATGTAAATGTGTCCGTCAAACCCACTGGCAGGTGCAGGTGATTTGTACGCTGCGCTCCATTTTAAGCAGCTTTTTGTCGTCGTTTTAAAGAAGTTGATTGGCGGTCCTCAAACTGAGGAGTAAAGCTCATAGGATTCAGGACTGAAGCCTGGATGCCGAGTGTCCTCCACATCACTCGCCTGACTGACACACAGGACAGGCACCGCTTCGGTTCACTCCAGCGGCGTTTTTGAACCAAACATAACACTGAATGTTCCTCCGAGTTCAGAGTCAAACTTCCTATTTTCAGGTACTTTTATGTCTGTGTCATGTGACCAGAATGTATGCTCATAACCCCCGTCCTTCCCTGTTTACTGTTTACATTTGGAGCTCATCTAAAGCCTGCTGCTGGTCCTTTACTGGATGCATCAGGGCCTTCTTCTACCTGAGTCAGCTTCATCTGAAGCAGACTCAGGTACCTCAGATTACAGAACCAAGCTCTGGGTTTGTGCTCTGCGGTTCTGACTGCAGTTGGACTGGAGATGACGTCAAATTTTAAATCCCAAATCCAGCTTTCATGAGCCTCACACACCTGATCCCCCCCCTTCTTCATCAACATCATCCTCCCTCAGGCTCCACCACCGGTCTGTCGGCCACACCTCCAGCCTCACTACCGGGCTCGCTGACCAACGTCAAAGTCCCGCAGAAGTCGCCGTGTCAACAGAGGGAGCGCAAGTCGTCTTCATCCTCTGAGGATCGCAATAAGATGGTGAGAGGCGTCAGTCAGTGATGTGCTGTGGCACTGTGTGTGGTCGTTCTGACTTCCTGTCCTGTGGAACAGAAAACCCTGGGCAGGAGAGACTCCAGTGACGACTGGGAGATCCCCGAAGGCCAGATCACTCTGGGTCAGAGGATAGGCTCCGGGTCCTTCGGAACCGTCTTTAAGGGAAAATGGCACGGTACGAACCCGATCACCACTGTTCTGGAGACTCTTTTGAGTCATGTGACATGTCTGCTCACCTGCGGCTCAAACTGCAGCCTCTGCTCGGGTCAGAACCACAATGCTCTGTCCTTTTTTAAAAGTTTCATTCAGGAGGATTTCAACCACCTGAAAAACAAGGATGGGAAGAAGCACTTTTGGGTTTGGGATTCGGTTCTTGTAGAACTAGGGTATCCAACTCCAGGCCTCGAGGTTTTCCACAGTTCCTGCCTTACTATAGCTGCTGTTGATTACCTGGAACAGGTGTGTTTGGCCAATAAGGGGCCTCACTGGCAGGTTGGAAAGAAGACATGTAAAGTAGGACACTGGCCCTTGAGGCCCCTGCCGTAGAACTACTGCTGTCTCTTAATACAGACCATCTGCTTCTAGAGCTGGACATCAGTGATGTTTACTGCTACCAGTTAGAGAAGCCCTCCCATTATACCACGCAGAACATCAAAGTACAAAAGTACACACTGGCATCTATGGTCAGGATGTCCACGGTAAAAAGAAGAACATCTTAACTGTTCAAATGAAGGAGATGGTAACTGCTGGGGATAGTTGATCAACATCACAGCTATTTTCACCTGTCTTATACTGAATGAGGCGGCAGGAAATGATAGAATCTAACCCAGCCATCGTTGGACGGCCACCACTTCACTGCAGGGTCACAAACACAAGTGCTGGGAGATTATTGATTTTAGTGCTTATTTCTAACTAGACGTTTATGGTGATACTGAGAAAATAGTGCTTTCATTGGTCCATATTGGTTTGGTATCATATGCATTTTGTTGTTATTGAGGACCTGATCTCAACAGCCATGAATCATTCCATTCTGTAACCAAATTGCATTTGTGGCCACATCAGCCAGCCTTTAAACTCCAATCAAAGCAGCGATTTAGCATCAAACTAGTGTGTTGTGGACTGTGGGAAGAAGCCAGACCACCTGCAGAAAACCCACCAATGCAAAGTCTACACAGAAGCACCCTACCTGGATTGACTGCTGACCCTCACACCACTGAGAACAGGATTTGTTACGTCAAAAAACCAATCAAAGCCAAATAAATCTTGTCAGATAAGACACTTCTGTGGTTGAAATGTTTGCCTAATGACACCTTGGTTTACATTTTAGTGGATGTCTACACGGTTAAACGTTGCCATTACATATTAGGTGTCGGATATCAACAGCAGGGATCCACCATGTTTGTGTAGAGCAAGTGGTATTAAAAAAAAAAATGACAGTCTCAGCCTTCATAGATGTGGTTGGGATGGAATCTCCTCCCATCATTGGTCCAGTTTTCTTGAACTAATGCTTCTAGTTTGACATATAAAGTGCAGATAACAGGAATGTCTTTAGTGTAGCACTCTACATTCCTGCCCTCATGTTGGTGCATGTACTTCTGTCACAGGCGACGTGGCAGTGAAGATGCTAAACGTCACCGATCCCACGCCACAGCAGCTTCAGGCCTTCAAGAATGAAGTGGGCGTCCTCAGGTATCTCCTTAGGATGGGATGCAGCTCCACATTGCATTTCTACTGTTAAACCCCCACAGTTGTGCAGAGTCTAACCAAGGTGTGTTTGCGTCAGGAAAACGCGCCACGTGAACATCCTGCTGTTCATGGGCTACACAACCAAGCCCCAGCTGGCCATCGTGACCCAGTGGTGCGAGGGTTCTAGTCTGTACCACCACCTGCACATCATTGAGACCAAGTTTGAGATGATCAAGCTGATCGACATTGCCCGACAGACCGCCCAGGGCATGGAGTGAGTCACTACTGCCACCTGTTTCACTCATACTCTGTACGCAGTTACCCATAAAGCCGTGTGTCTCTGCCCTCAGCTACCTGCACGCCAAGTCCATCATCCACAGAGATTTAAAGAGCAACAGTATCCTTTTTTACCTGTTCAGTGTCAGTCTGTCTGCAGTGAGGGGAACCATGTTGAAAACATTTCCTTGACCTGATTGCCCCCCAGATATTTTCCTGCATGAAGACCTGACCGTAAAAATTGGAGACTTTGGCCTGGCGACTGTCAAATCGCGCTGGAGTGGTTCCCACCAGTTTGAACAGCTGTCTGGCTCCATCCTTTGGATGGTTGGTTCCCACCGTCTCACCAGCTCTCCTCTTATCTAACTTACTTAAGCCTTAGTCACATGCAGCCATAGTGGGGGGTTGACCTGTATGGGTGCTGCGGGTGTTTGCGTTGTCCGGGTCCGGAGATGGTCATAGAGAGGAGTGGCCACGTCTTAAAGGGAGCGCAGGTGTGTCTCGCCATTCCCTCGAGGCTTGTGTGGTCATGAAAATGGAATCAACCTTGTGAGTTGTGGGTTCAACCTTTTGATGCATGTTCAGTGGCTGCACGTTTTGTACGTGGAGCTCGCAAACTGACTCAGAAATCTGCCTAGCGGCGTGTGAAGGTGAGATTTATGCATGTGGAAGCCCAGAGACTTTTCGTGGGGAACGGTCGCCTGAATGGACATTTGAGCCCGGTTTGCCCTTTCTTCACCCGCAGTCAGCCCGTATCCACCCTCAAGGGCAATTGTGACTAAGGCTTATGTTATGTCTGTGTACCATTCACAGTAATTGGACTGTTTTACAACAGGAGGGAAGTCGAGGATCAAAAGTGTCTTCAGGTTGGGGGGAAAAGCTCCCTGAAGCCTGAGGTTGACGGTCTGATGCCGTATGTGTTTACAGGCACCAGAGGTCATTCGGTTAGAAGACAAGAATCCCTACAGCTTCCAGTCCGATGTGTACGCCTTCGGCATCGTCCTGTACGAGCTCATGTCGGGAGTTCTGCCCTACTCCAACATCAACAACAGAGACCAGGTGGGACGTCAACCTCCTCGGGTTCTGGTGCCGCCTCTGGCAGCAGCATCCAGATCTTTTTTAGAGTCCTAAAAGCAGCCTTTTGTTGTTTGATGAGGTAGGAAGGGTCTGAAAGCTGCAGGCAGGAGAAATCACGATCAAAGGTCCTGGAAGCAAGAGATCAGCAATCAAAACTGGTTTGAGGGCGGATGTGGACTTCTAACTTCCCAGTATAGACAGACGGTGCTGTCAGAACCGCCCCCCATAATTCCAATCACCTGTGGAACAGTCAGGAACCAGCACCTTTGATTTGACTGTAGACAGGAGCACCTTCACATGTCTGGAGCATATTCAGATCTGATCAGAATGTAGGCGTGGATCTTAACATATCTGACTTGTCACCTGCTGATGGCAACAGAGAGAACGTGCAGAACAAACAGAACTGACACACACTCACTGGCCTCTTTATTAATGCAATTTTTCTAGTACCTTGATGAATTGATGCCACCAAGGATTAAGGCAGTTCTAATGGTAAAAAGGCGTCCCACCCGGTTCTAGAAAGGTGGGCCTGATAAAGTGAGTGTAGTTGGAGTAAATCTAGTGTTCTTGTCAGATGACATGGGGTCAGCTAGAGTAAAGTTGTATTAAACTATCATCAGATAGAACAGAGTTTAACACTAGATCAGACCAAAATGTGAGAAATTACAGAGAAACTCAGGATTAGAACCAGAACAACAACAAACACGATTCTTTTTTCTTGTTTCCCTTTGAGACAGAAATCAAATCATTTTCTAACGGAGGCTTTAAAGACAGAGATCTGAAGTTCAATAGACACAGTTAAAATATTCATTTTATTTTCTGTATTTTCAATCATTTAGTTTTTTGTCTGTGCTTTGTGTTGGTGAAGTGTTACCGTTTGGGGTCAACCAGTGCTGGGCGATAGCTATGGATATCGCGATAGTACCTTTTCTTGATAGTAAACGCGGGGTAAACAAAACAAACATGGCACAACCCCCAAGCCCGCGTTTGCTTCACCTGAGCAGCGTTTAGTTTGGCTAATGAAACAGCGGAACATGTGGCGATTTCTAACAGGATCCAGTCAGACCTGGGGGGTAAAGCTGCTTCACTTAAAGCAGCAACAGACAGACGAATAAAATGTGTTGATTTGGAGACAGCGCTGTTGTTAGACACTAATGCTATGATGCTAGCTTGTTAGCCGCTAGTGCTATGATGCTAACTAGCTGTTCTGTGTGTCCTGTGTGATCACGGACCGGTTTAAAGTCGGATAGTATTTTCACGGACCGGCCTTTAAGACGCGGCGGATAAATACAATTAGATGAATTCATAGAACATTCATAAAAACTGTGTTTTCTAAACAACAGAATTGAATCCATTGTTTTAGCAGCGTCTGTGTAGCAAAACAGAGTCTGTATTACACTGAAAACTGTGACCTGTCAGATGTTGTGCTCAATCCTCCTTAAAGCTGCAGCTTTAATGTCAACAGTGATATATAATGACAAAAACCCAAAACATTTTACTGTTTTCATACGTTTTTTGTTACGATTTGATATCAAATGTGATCATCTGGATGCAGAATTAGGAAATCTCTACTAAATCTTTCTCAGCATGTTTGAGTTTACAGTTGGATGACAGTAAAGACGTGTTCAGAACATTTATACATGACTTTGATGCTATTTCATTTTCCTAAAAAAATCAGAAAAAAGTTAAATTCCTAAGGCAAAGTTCAGACCTTCACAGCTGCAGCAGTCTAAACTACCAGAAGGAATTCAGAGAATTTGCTTTTAGTTCCTAGATTATTCACAGGATTTTGACAAAAATGTTTGTCAATTTGATGTTTGTTCTGTAAAACTGAAAATATTAAAACATTTATTTGTAGAAATAATGCTTTGTTTTTAAATGGAACTGATCGAGCAGCTTAGAGTTCTGTTTTATTCATGTTCTCTTTTGAAACTAGAAAGCTTTTGCTTTAATTTTCAGTTTAGTTTGTAATATTTATGCCTTTTTTTAGTTTTCTGGGGATAAAACTGTTTCATCATGTTCCTTCAGTGCATCTGTTATGTTTAAAGTATGACAGGAAATATTAAAATCTAAACGACCTGCTGATGATTACACATTTCTCTAATGAGCCACAGAGCGTTCACATTTTACAGATATAGTCATGTGGTTTATATGACAAATGGATTCATGCAAAAATGTAAACCTACACCTTAGCAATATTTACTAATGTATAACATTAATACAAAAAAAGCAAAGCGATCGCATAAAGCGCTAAACATGTTTTGTCTGATGTGAGACGCGTACAAACCTGTTGTTGAGGGTTGCCGCTTGTTCCTCAGATCATTTTCATGGTGGGTCGGGGTTACCTGTCTCCTGACCTCAGCAAGGTGCGCAGCAACTGTCCGAAGGCCATGAAGAGGTTGATGGCTGACTGCCTGAAGAAGAAGAGGGAAGAGCGCCCCCTTTTCCCACAGGTGTGTCATTGACTCTGTAAAGAGCATGTTTGACAGACGGAGAGAAAACTGTGTGAACAAACCCAGACAACGAATCACACAACAGCAGGCGAACAAATGAACCTGGAACGGACGCTTCCACCTTCACAGCGTAAAATCAAAGACTCTGATCTTCTGGATTTTCTCTTCAGCTTCTGTAACTCTTGTGAAATGTTCTTTTTAGTTTTTAAACCTTTAAGCCGTTTTATGCTCCTTAAGCTAAGAGGAAAACGTTTGGAAACTCCTTAAACATGGAATTGTTCGTTTGAAGCGAAGAGTTTCCAGTTCTGAGCTGTCCATCACCCATCGGGTTGTTTAGCTTTTAAAACATGTTCTCGTGCTTCACGTTTAATGTCAACTTTTGACTATATCTGGGATTATAATGAGTTTTTCTTAACCGAATGTTTGGGTACTAAATACAGACATGACATTTAGAATGTAGTTTTCTGCCCGGCAGCTGCATTGTTTTCTCTACTCTTTAAAAACAAATAGAAAAGGTGTTTTGTTTTGTTTATTTAGCTAATTTTAGCAGTTAGCTTATTCTGCATTAAGGTTTTGCTTTTTACGTCTTTGGACTTCCTTCTTACTTTTTAACTTGGCAGTTTTTACTATTAATTCCAGGTTTGGGCAGTAAATAATTCACTGTTTTGACTGTGATCAGCCTTTTTTACTAATTTCCTTCCAAATCCTCTATGCAGTACCAGTTTCCAGCAGTAGGAGGCAGAAGTGTTTTCATTCATAGTTTTTATGACCCACAGTAGAACGTCTCCTTGAAATTGAATGTGTTTGAGCAGCAAACCTCAGCCCTCAAACCCCCGTCTGTCTTCACAGTCCTGCTTCTGCCAACCATCTGCAGCGTCTGATTGGCTGGACACATCTGGGGCGGAGTTAGTGTCTCCTAAAGCTCTTGTTGCTTATTTGTGTCTTAGGAAATCTCCAGCATTTGTGAAGCGCCTCAGATGTTTCTGTCGAAGTTGTTGTCGCTGTGAGGTCTTGATGATCTTCTGAATGGAATGTTTTCCCACAGATCCTGGCATCCATTGAGCTGCTGGCTCGCTCTTTACCCAAAATCCACCGCAGCGCATCGGAGCCGTCCCTGAACCGAGCTGGCTTCCAGACGGAAGATTTCAGCTTGTACGCCTGCGCCTCACCGAAGACTCCCATCCAAGCCGGTGGCTACGGTGAGTTCCCCAGAGACCTCCATGAAGAGAAGAGCGCTTTCCTCAACCGTCCCCTTTCCAGATCACAGGGTGGACTTGAACCGCTGGAAGGTCGCCGCTCTTTTTAGCCCTCAGAACGTGGACTGACCACAGAAAACTGTCCCACTTTGAAAACGGTCCATGGATGAGTCTGGGTGCACAGGACACCAGGATTGTTCTGGAGCATTTTCAAAGATGGCTCCAGAAGACCTTCAGCAGACGGGGAGGATTCACCGGATCCTCAGACACTAAAGATGACCTTTCTAGACGATCGTGCTGAAGTTTTTCAGATGTGCTGCTGCTGTCCAGCTCATGGTTAAAAGTGTTCTGACCAGATCCTTTTTGTCTTTATCTTCCAGGGGAGTTTTCTGCATTTAAGTAAAGCCACCGGATCCCAGAAGCCCCCCCACCCCCCCGCCACTTCAGCTGTGTCACGCCCCCGCGCTGGATTCATTCATCACCGATTTAGAGGAGGAATAAAGAAGATGTTCACATGTGCAGCTCTCCTCCTGTCTCACCCTGAAGAAGGGGCCCTCCCCCTTCGGGTCACTTCAATCCTGCAGCAGACAGATGGGGGGTGGGGGGCTTTGTGGATGAAGACGAAGAGGTGGGGTCCCCAGCCCAGCCAACTGCTGTGAAAGCAATCACCGGCGGGCCTTTGGAGGCGAGCATGCCGCTGCAGCATTGCGAGGTTTTTCAGATGAGCAGAAGTTCAAAGGTCGCAGAAGGAGGATCACTTGAAAGATTTTCGTCTTTTGTTCATTTTTAAACGAGGACGTTCGGATCTCCAGGTTTTGCTGAGCGGACAGAAGTTTGGGTGCACAGTTTATGGAGGTTCCTGCTCAGGAGCAGATCTGACACCAAGACTAAACCAGCGGTTCTGGACGGGGATTCACGGAACCATCTGAAGTCCGTCTGCTTTCCGGAGTTCTCGGTCCTGCCCTCGGGGGGCGCTGTGCCCCGGGGGCAGCACCAAACATGGGTTTGGGTCTTCGGTTCTGGAACTGTGCTTCTTCTCATCTGCTTCTGTTGTTCTTTTGGCTTGAAGGTTCCTCTACCGGAGCGCACGGTTTGGTGCCGGATGTCTGCTCCGGTGTTCCCGTCATTCCAGGTGTTGAAGGTGTTCCTGTTTTGTTGTCTGCACAGGCAGGCCTGCAGATGTTTACGTATTTATAAGAACTCTTTTTGGTTCCTCTCTGAAGGGCAGCGGCAGACTGCAGAGCCTTCCCTGATGGGGGTGTGGAAATGAAGGATGTTGTGGTGGCAGCCGTGGTAAACCTCAGGTTGTCCGTCACCTTTCTCTTCAGCTCCTGTTCTTCTGTTTCAGCTTCAGGCTGAAGTCGAGTCAAAACGCACTTTATTTAGTCGCTCAGTATTTGAACGGGAGTGTGAAGACTTATGAGGAGGATTCCAACAGTTTGCTCCACTAAAACATTTCTGAGACGACCTTATTGTGAAGCAGAGCCGTGGATGTTCGGGCGCCGTGGCTGACCGCCATCAGCCCCGGCAGCAGGAGAGCGTGGATGAAGGAGGATGGTCTGTGGACTGTCTTTTGAACGCAGAAGATCTCTGAATATGAAGAGAACTCTGCATGGAGGAGCTGGGTTTGCAGGGGTCAGGAGGTCCAGTCAGGATGGGCTTCTTTATGTTCCGAACCCACATCCACTAGAATTTCCTGCAAAGCAACATTTGTCTTATTTCTGCTCCGCTGAAGGTATTTCTCCATAAAAGGCACAATGACTTTAACTACTTTAGACTGCAACAGATCAGAGAAATATCAGAGGTCGCTGGTTCTGTTCCAAGCCCGGTTCCCCTCTGCACGATGCAGTCCATACGGTCTATCCACCTCCTCCTCTGCCACAGCCCTTGATCCTGATGAAGGTCCTGAGATGCTGGTTGGAGTCCAGCTGCTGATGAGGAGCATGCGAGCGGCCGTCTGCTGCTCGGGGATCGGCTCTTTTCTGTATTTATTTTGCTTGTTTGAAAGGACACTCAGTCACCCCCCCCATCCTCTTTCATGCCCCCCCTCTGTCCAGCCCCCGCCTGCACCTTAAACTCCTCCTCGTGGTGGAGTGGACGGCCTCATAGTTGTAAATATGTGTACAGAGGAGGTGCTGTGGCTTTGCTGCAGGCCTGGAGGCTGCAGAGAAAACGCGACATTTTGATGAAAATGTTTCTGTAAAAATATTTAAGGTTGTATGATAAAGAGAGAGCTGACTGTAATGTGAATACGGAGGAACGGAACTATTAAAGAGGTGCATGAAAACAGCTGATGTGCTCTCTTCTTCCACATGGGGGCAGCGTGGAGCTGCTTCCTTTAGCTCAAGGACCCCCCCCCCCTCACACACATCATTCATGATAGACGACCCAGTTTAAATAATGAATGTTTTCCTTTAAAGACATCAGACAAACGTGATGTGTGACAGACAGACTGTTGTAGGGCGTCACAGCCGGCAGAGAAACCTCCAGCTCTCCAGCTGTCGGATCGGTCCCACAGAATCCAAAAAACTGAACCTGCAGGTTTAGAGAGAACTCTCATGGAGATGCTCTGTAACATGCCGGGGGGGGGGGGTCTGTTGAAGGTGACCTCATCGTCATAATTGTGACATTGGTCTCCTTAAGAACTAAACTCCAGAATGAATGGGAACGGCCAGGGTGTCATCTGGAAAGTAAACCCACATCTGGACTGCTGCTGCAGCTGGTTAGCCTTCTCTGCCGTCTGTTCCAGTCGGTCTGCTGGTTCTCACCTTTGTTTTCACCGCTGCTGACATTCTCAATGAACAGCGGTCCAGTTTAAATTCACTCCCGACTACAGCAG
This sequence comes from Adrianichthys oophorus, assembly GCA_036245035.1. NCBI lineage: Eukaryota > Metazoa > Chordata > Actinopteri > Beloniformes > Adrianichthyidae > Adrianichthys > Adrianichthys oophorus. Next base: position 339,667 of record BSAI01000046.1, on the reverse strand, counting down.
GATTGATGCTAATTAGTCCCACTTGTGTTGTGCGTCTGTGTTTGGAAGCAAGTCGTTCTACGAAGTTTACTTTCTCCACTGTGTCCTCAGCCAGTTCTCTGAACCAGGGAGGCGGTTGGATCAGGCTGTGAGCCTGTGCTTGTGTCTGGTACCGGTTCTGGTTCTGGCTGTGAGCCCATCTTCACGGTGGGTTCCAGCCAGCTCTCTGGAAGGACTTTCCTCAAAGGTTCTGTGACGTTGGGAAAAGGTTTGGGAAATAGTTTTCTTTTAGTATTTGTGTGTCTCAATGCTCGGCTTTAAAAGTACAAAAACACCGACATTCTTTCAGTCTAACTTTCAGACTGACAACAAACTCCATCTGTTGTTTGACATCTTGGTCAAACAGAGGTACTGGTTGTCACAACTGCCCTTTGGGGTGGGCGGAGGCTGTCTGGAGTGGAAACAGAGAATCTGAATGGGACAAACCCCCCACCCACATAAACGCTCGAGGCTGTAGAGTGAGAATCTTGTTGATTTCTACACTAGATACGAGCAACAGGTCACAGCAAACACTTCAAGTAGAATTCAATGAATGTTTCCATCAGAAAACATTAGATCAGGTCAAACAAAATGTGTATTTGTGTGCCTAAGTGTGTGTATGTCTATCTGTGAGAATTTTTGTCTATATCTGTGCATATTGTGTGTCTGTATTTGTTAGCATGTTTGTGTGTGTATCTGTGTTTGTTTCTGAGCATGTTTGTGT
>BSAI01000046.1:305989-338915 GCA_036245035.1 Adrianichthys oophorus | reverse complement strand
ATGTTTGTGTGTATCTGTGTATATTTTTGTGTTTTTCTGCATAATTGTGTGTTTCTATCCGTTTTGTACATTTGTGAGCAACAGATCACAGCAAGCACCTCCACATCACATAAGGGGAAGTTGGGGTGCAGAAAGTGAGACTCGGGGAAGTTGTACAGATTTTGTTACTTCCCAAACTCTGCGCACGGGGCCTTTTAGTGGCGTTCACGTGTCAAGTCCTTCTAGCACATAAGCTCCTTGCGCATCCTGTGTGCGGCCTGACTTTGAAATGAGGAAATGGGCCAAGCAGAGTGTGGTTGGTGTGGACGCCCCATGGACACTTATGGATCACCTGTACATGCAGCTTTGCATGTGGTCAGCAATTCACACCTTACTCACAACTACAGTGTGACATAAGAGCACCGTGCAACAGCATCACGTGTGCTTAATACTTCATGATACACCACCACACTCATGACAATGGGACGTTCCATTGTCATGACTTAGCTTGTGGACACACTGAAGGGAAGGAAGACTCATCTGTGCTCCTCGGATGCAGCCGCTCTTCTCTAAGCTTGTTATTGTAATTTTTTCCTTTGTTCTGTAAAAGTTTAGGGACCTTATGAACAAATGAAGGAAAGATGCTGCGCAAATGAAGCTGCCATGCCCAAGTTCAGTGAGGTACAAAAAAGTATTCGTCTGTCACAGATTCTGCAAACTCCCTCAGAAAAAGACGAGATTGTTCTGTCATGTTCATTATAGATGCATAAATGTAAAAGATGAGTCCAGGAAGTCACAATGTCTGATTTAAAAGATTCTATTTGTAAAATGGAGCAGAAAACAAACAAATCTCTTCCTCACAGACCGGTTACTTCTTTAAGACAATCTTCTATCCTCCACTTGTTACCTGTAACAATGTCACCTGTTTGACCAGGGAGATTAGGAGAAGGTCATGTGGTCAGATGAAACCATAATGGAACTCTGTGTTCCATAAATGCTGCTCACTGTGTTTGGAGGAGAAAATACTCTGAGTTGCATCCCAAGAACACCATTCCCATTGTGAAGCATGGTGGTGGAAGCATCATGGTTTGGGGCTGTTTTTATGTAAAGGGAAGACTGATCTGTATTTAGGAAAGGATGAATGGATCAATTTATGCAGATATTTTGGACAAAAACCTTCTGCCATCAGCGAGAGCACTGAGGATGAAACATGCCTGGATCTTCTAGCATGACAATGATCCCAAACACATCGCCATGGCAACAAAGGAGCGTCTGCATAAAAAGCCTTTCTGGAGTGTTCTAGTCAGTCTCTGGACCTCAATCCAACTTAGAATCTGTGGAGGAAGGTTGAAAGTCTGTGTTTTACAGCTTTGGAGAAGATCTGTGTTGCAGAATGGACCAAAATAGCAGCTACGGTGTAAGACCTACAAGAAACCTTTGACCTCTAGTATAGAAACCATAGTTACATTACAAAGTATTGAGGTGAACTGTTGCTAATGACCAAACACCCCTTTGTGTTAGTTCGCCTGTTTTCTATACCCACGTATTCCAGTTCGGGTTACGGGATTCCACCGTGCCTCTGATTGGTGAACGTGGGGTTCTCCCGGGACAGTTTGCAGTCCATTGCAGGGCCACACCCAGACAAACAACCACACGTTTCCATTCACACCTAAAGCCTTTGCCACAACTGCCCTTACGGTGCATATGGGCTGAGGTTCAAAAATAAATGAAAGTCGTTGACCACTCGGTGAGCCAGGGCACCGTACGACAGCACCACCCTTGATTCATGAGGCGTGTAACTTACATTTGCCTTACGAGTACTTCACCACACATTTACCACACGCACCACAATCCTATGTTTCATTTTCAACAAGCCAACAGCAGACACACCGGCGCTCCCTTTAGGATGGGCCACTCCTCTCTACAACCCTCCAGGGGCCGAACGAGCAAAAACCTGCAGCACCTGTACAGGCACACCTGTACCTGTTCCAGCACAGGTGTCAAACTCCCGTGTCATACATGTTTTCCAACAACCCTGCCATTGTAGTTTCTCACTCTCTCAAGAGTGCGAACCACATTCGTCTGTATTCTAGAAGCAGCGTTCAGTTTAAAGGTGGTTGGTGACCCCTGATCTGGTGTATACATGCCAGGGGAGAATGAATTAAAATGCCAGGCTTCACAGACAGTGAAAGGCTTGATTTGTGGGGACTGACCTCCATTCCAACTCTGGAGATCTTCTGTGCCTCGGCAGATAGGAGGGAACAGCTGCTCCTTTAAGCAGAGAGCAGATAGTGGAGCGTCTGCACCACCAAACCGTCTTCATTTATCATCCAGCAGCGCTGGAAGGTTGAAAGTTAAGCGAGGACATTTCTGATCTATTTAAGAGTGTCTCAGTGTGCATCACTCCACAGAAAAGACTCCAATGACCTCCAACTTTCTCAGCGAGGATCAGTCAGCATGAACGCATGGGAACTCATCTTCTGGTGTGGTGACGGTAACAGAAGTTTGTGTTTGCATGAAGAGGTTTTAAAGCAAAGTGACCTACATCGCCTACAAAATGATCTGTTTATGCAGCAAGTCAAGAGATCTGATCAATATCGAGAAACAAGGAGTTCTGCACAAAGGGAAATTCAAAAGGGGGAAAATGAGCTTAAAAGCTGTTAGAATTTTAGCTGTAGTTCATCTTGATCACAGCGACAAAAACGATTGTGGAAATGTGAACAGAATCTTTGTACAGATTGATCCATTTTAAGAAATCCTCATAAAATCTAAAACTAGCACTAATTCTTAGAAGACAAACCTACATTTTTGTTTCTAAAACAATGTCACTAAAAGCCAGTGTTGAACTTTAAAATGACATCTTTAAATCTGAACCATGAATTACAGTAGAATGTGAGTTTCTCTGAGTCCTAAATCAAGTTTTTTATTGTCAAGAGTATGAGTATAAAGGATTTTTAATAATAATTACAACTTCAAACCTGGCCACATTTCTTCAACTTCTAAAAACAAGGCTGCAGATCTTTGCATCAGGGGTGGGACAACGACGCCGCGGGGGCCGTAGCGTATACGGCCCTGTGATTGCAGCGTCCACCACCTCACACTCTCCACAGGCTTTCCATTAATTAATTAATACACACACTAATTGTCTTGTTTTGTTTATTTAACACAGCAATATTAACTTAATGTAGCGCACACATTTCGTCTCTCTTGTTCTGTTCTATTCAGTTCTGTTCATTTCTTTACTTTCATTGTCTGAGTTGTTTGGAGTTACTTCCTGGTGTGGAGCTCTTCCTGCTCCAAACAGTTGGCTGTGGGCGGAGCTACGTTTATGCTGTATTGTAGTCTCCCCTCCCCGTTTGTGTCAGTGGTTTGATCAGCTGCTGGTTTCCTCGCCTGAGCTGGATTCTGGATCAAAACTGTACATGGATGGCTCGCATGTCGCTCTGCTTTTTTTTTGCTATGCTAATGTTAGCTTGGGGTGTGAGGTGCTATGAGCAAATGGGAGAGAGTGTAAACAAAGGGTTGATGGTAAATTTGCAAGGCTGTCTTCCACATTAACAATCCCGCTCACAAACCAGAAGGGAATTTCTAATGAGATTTAGCCGCTCTGCAGGAACTATGTCCTAGAAAACGACACAATCTTTTTGATTTTGGCTAAAAACAGCAGAATGATCATGAAAAGACCACTGAGAACGCTTTTACAATACAAAAAAAAAGTTGGAGTGCGACCTAAAGTACAGAAAGCTTTTCTGCATTCATGTGGTGTTGGAAGATGTTCTTTTCCTGACGTCGCTGTGCTTTCAGAGTTGGACTTTTATTTTTCCAATCATTCCAGCACCACCTGAACGCAGCATTGCTCTAAGTTGACGTTTTTCCCTGAAGGAACATCGACCAGAGGCTGCCTCGTTCTGCATCTGCTCCAACTTCATTTCTGATATTAAACTAATTTGAACTGAAAGCAGGACACCGTTCACCAGGCCAGGGCTAATATTCCAACCTGAAGGCATGCAGAGCTTTCCAGAGCTTTGAACCAGGGACTGAGAAGGAACACACCGCCTCTTTCTCACCACTGTTTAGACCTGGTTGTAGAACTACCAACAGAATGCGAGCAGTGGAGCGCAGGACTCTGCCGGGTTTATCCTTACCAAAAATTCCTTCCAATTACAGAGAATGATGAGGCTGTGAATTCCAAGCATGTTAATCAGACAAAATCCGTTTGGTGAAGTCCCTACTCGATGAAGATGGATGTGTTTGGGAATGATGACAACCCATGGAAAGCCTAGCCATTAGAACACAGTGTTCCTCACGCAGCTCGTGATCCCTTTTTTGAAGATCAATGCAGAGGTGTGCAGTGTTCTGGGGATCAAGAGGAGTCTTTGTGCTCCATACCACCCCCACATGGAAAGACTTTGTAACAGGTAATAGATATCCTTGATAGCAGATGTTTTAAGCCTAACCAGTAAAACCAAAAGTACAACTAGTTAACTAGTGACAGCCAAAAATTAGAACTAGTTCATCTTTAAAAGAGTTCACTAGCTCACTAGTGGGGACTATTTGTGCTCATATTCTGCACATATTTTTAAATTTTGATTATAGATCTGCACATGCTTGTTTAAATAGTGTTACTTCTACTTACATAGCCATGTGATTTATTGTTACTTAAGGATTCCTAATTACTTAATAATTTTACAACAAAAAAAATCATTGCGGATAATGCATAAGACTTCCTACAATGAGCACACCTCTGAACTATTCCTGAAGTCAAGGTTATTGAAATGTCAAGATTTATGTACTTTACAGACACTGCTGGTAATGTATAAGGCCAAAAATGTCTCATTGCCATGTGGTTTACAAAATCTTTCTGTTATAAATGAGGGAGATAGTAGAAGAAATTGTGACTTTAAAGTACCTAAAGTAAAAAGTACAATTTAACAAAAGTCCGTTTCCTTTGCTGGGCTCAAAAAATGGAATTTGTGGGACAATGACCTTAAAAAGTATTTAAGTATTGCTTTAAGTTTAAATGTGAACACCAAATGATTGATTTACTTGCAGTGTGATGTTGATATACTGGTATGTTCCAGGTTGTGGCCCCTGCAACAGACTGGCTATCTGTCCAGGGGCGTCCCCTGCCTTCGCCCACGAGGGCCGGGTTAGGCTCTGTCGACTCCGTGACCCCGAAAGGGCCAAAAACGGTATAGAAGATGAATGAATGAATGAATGTTCCAGATTGTATTATTTTTACTATTATGTATTTTTATTTTCATTTTGTTTTGATTAAGCCCACTTAATTTCGTCATCTATTTGGATGATTTGAAAAAATAAGAATAGGGTAGCGATAAACAAACTTGGTCTTCATCATACTTCTGTTCTTTATGTAGATCGTTTGTACTGTACATTCTAACGGCAAAGAACAAATAAAAGAATGAATGTACACAATACAACAACAGTTCACACACACACTTGTGCATGCAAACCAACACATTTGTAGGATTCTTCGAGTATCTTTCAGCCTCTCGCCAGGATTTTGTCTTCAGTCCAGTGCCCAGTCAGGGAGGCTAAACCAACAACTGAAGACAAGACTCTTTACATCGTGTTCGTCGAACCCTTTCTCCTGGTCTCGTAATATTATTTGGGCTGAATACGCTCATAACGCCACCCCCTCGGCCGCCACGGGCCTCTCACCTTTTTAAAGTTGTTTATGGTTTCCTGCTACCTGTGATTCCCAACCTAAAATGTTTTGTTTCTGTTCCATCTGCACACGCAACAGTACCCAGGATCCATCGAATTTGGAGAGAGACTCCTCGAGTTCTGCTCAGGACTGTGGAGGCCGATGGGCACCAAGCGGACAGGGGAAGGAGGCCAGCTCCCACATTTAGGCCTGGTCAAAGAGTATTGCTCTTCTGACCTATTCCTCGGTGTAGTCAACAAAAAACTGGTTCCGTGATTTGTGCGAGTGACCAATTAACCTGTGAAGCATGTTTTTGAACGGTGGGAGAAAACCCGCGCATGCACGGGGAGAACATGCAAACTCCACATAGAGAGGTCCCCCATTGTTTCAAGTCCCCCAGCCAGGACTCGAACCGGGGGCCTTCTTGTTGTGAGGCTAGAGTGCTAACCACTACGCCACCGTGCAGCCCTGTTTGTGAACTAAAAGCACAAAATAGCTCTGATGAAGCAAAGAAAACCATTGAAAGGGACAGCTGCTTATCGTAATGATCCTTTCACAAAAATTTTTAAAAATTACAAAAATTAGTTCTCCATTTTGTTTTAAAAAAATTGGGCCATGATAAACAAAAGAAAGTATAAAACAATCAATGTGGGGATTCCATGTTTGGCGTCTTTTTGATTTAGTACTCAGCCCTGTCCAAAGAGCTTTTTACAGCCACATTTTGACTAAAGAAGAACCAGTCCAAATGTCTGTCATTATCAAAGTTTAGAAAATGCTTTTATTATTACAGAATTGAAACTTTTGGTCAAATATTTAACAGACAAAGACTCACGTCGTGTTCCTTCTATATCGTTAGTTCTCCTTTCACTGACAAACTACGGCCACCTGTAGAGGGTCAGGTCTCACTTGGAAAAGAGATCGTTTCTCAGTGGGATTTCCTGGTAAAATAAGGGTTGAACAAATGAAAAAGGTTCACCATCTACAGCAAGACGCAGCTCCTGCAGTAGATGGTGAACCTCACTGCACTGGAAGAGTCTGAATGATCTCATGAACCCAAACATGGAGACGGCATTGCCGCTGCTTTTTTTAACTCTTCAAAATAAATCTCATATTTCAACATCATCCGTGTCTTCTATAGCGAAGAAGCTAAAGACTTTGGAAAGTAGCTCCTCCCACATGCAGTGTGAACGTCAAGTTTATGAACACATTTTTGGACAAGAATGCAGCAGCGATTTTGCCACGTGAGATCAGTTCGGTGTGAACACAGCATAATAACCAGTCTCACCGTGATGTGACGGAGAGAAGGTTCAAGAACAATCAGCTGCCAGGATCTGTCATGACATGGATGTCTCTATGTTCATTTAAGTGCCCTCTTCTCCTGAAACTCTGAGAGCAAATTTCACAAGAAAACACTTTGTTGGTTGGTTTTGATGTGACGCTGGAGCGCAGATCTCTGGCTAAACCTTTTACCACACAGCTTACACGGAAAGGGCTTTTCTCCAGTGTGAATCATCATGTGACGAGTGAGATGAGAACTATGATTGAAACTTCTACTGCACTCCTTGCAGGAAAAAGGTCTTTCTCCAGCATGAATCCTTACATGGTTGGTCAAGTTAACACCTTGGCTGAAACCTTTGCCACAGACGGTGCAGGTAAAAGGCTTTGCTCCCGTGTGAGTCCTCATGTGGCGTGTGAGGTCAGAGCTTTGACTAAAGCTTTTATCACATTCTGTGCAGGGGTACGGCTTTTCTCCAGTGTGGATTTTCATGTGGTGATTCAAACTCCGGGCAGTGGTATAACTTTTTTCACACTCTTTACAAAAGTGTCTCTTTTCTGTTGGGTTTCTGTGAGAGCTTTCCTGATTTTGGACGTGACCCTTTTCACTTCTGGTTCTCTGAGGTTCTGTCTTTCCATCTGTAGTTGACGCTTCCTGTCGCTCCTCTTCTTCGTCCCGATCATCATTAAAGCTCTGAGTCTGGAGCTGCTGACTGTTGAGGTCTTCTTCTCTGAGAACATTTTCCTCACTTAGAGTCACCATCAAGATATCGTCTTCCTGCTTCAGATCAAGCTGATCTCCATCCCGGCTGATGCAGATGTCCTCCTCCTGTTCCTTAATCTGTGGGGGTTCTGCTTCCTCCTGCTTCACATTGGGGTTCCTCTCTTGGTTCCTGAGGTAACACTGGGGGAAGACTGCAGGAACAAAGAACACAGAAAAAAGTTTTTCTTTAAAAACATATCTAAGAATATAATATAATCATTACGTTTTAATGTGGGACCCAAACCTACACAAAAAAACCCCAAAAACATTTAAGGGGTTAAGGTTTCCCCAAAGTGACTGAAGAAAGGTTTTTTTTAATGGAAGCTTGTGACTTGAAACAACTGGTTTAGCATGTTTAAGATCCTCTCTACGTACAAAATACACTTTTACACGGACAATCATATATAATTTGCATTCCTATATATTAAAATAGAATGGAATGAGACGTAAGCTGTGTCCGAATTCATTCACTACGCACTATATAGTGCGTTCATCATTTTGTAGTGTTGTCTAAATCCAGAAAAACAAAATCGAGTGCACTAGAAATTTCCCAGAATCCTCTGCGAAAAACAAGTGTGCATCGATGGTCACTACGTTGGAAAAGCCAGAATAAATCTTCTAAGATGTCTGCTTCTCCTCCTGGCCTCCCTGTGCTTCATTTCAGCCCATTTTCTTTTTGATCTTATTAGAAATACTTGAATTATTGCTAGCAGGAACACGGAAAAATGGACATTTGATATTTAAAAAATTGACATTTGAAGGCATTTTCAGTAAGCTACACGAAAAAAGTACAGGAAAAAAAATGCCTACTCGCACGAGCCCGTAAATGGTTCTGTGGCGCCAAGATAAAACATAACATTGTGATGGACTAGTGATTTGACAGTGTATTTTATGAACAGAAACATTAAATATCGCCACAAACATGTTTGTAATGATATTTTTTACAAACCAGAATCGTTTTCATCATTAAAACAACAGTAGATTCACAAATACCCTTCGTAAACTGTTAATATTTATTATTTTCTTCGGAAAATTAGTGACGTCACCATCGGCGAGTTCGCCTCCAGACCAGGTGGTGGCGGTAATGCTACCATTCTCTTGTTTGTCCACCGCGATACAAACAACACCCGAAGAAGAACGAAGACCAAAACGTAGTGAGCACGGTTTCCGAATTGCTTTCAAAATCCAGGGCACTACGTAGTCCAGCAGTATATAGTGACACACTATATAATTTTTAGTACTTCCGGGTTAGGGCAGGGATGGGCAACTCCAGGCCTCGAGGGCCGCAGTGTGTGCAGGATTTCCACATATCCAAGCCCTACTCATGACTGATTACCTGCTTCAGGTGTGTCCAGCCACACTTGTCCTTGATACATTGAACATGCCAGATCATGGTATGTTGGAAAACATGCAGGAATGCGGCCCTCGGGCCTGGAGTTGCCCATCCCTGGGTTAGGGCATGAATTCGGACACAGCCATAGTTTTTTTATTTTTAACTGGCGCCACGGTAGGCTGAATGTTATCATAGCTCCGTGTTAGCATGCTTGTTTTTGTCTGGTTCTGGTTCTTTTATTTGCCTGTTTTTTGCAGACATGGACTTCATCAAACATGTAATACTATTCCTTTTTGGACTATTTTCCACAACTTCTGGGTCTGAAGTAGTCTACGGTAGCGTTGGTTGCATGATTAGCTGTTGTTGCTTGGCAACAACAAAAAGCCACAGGAGAAACGACCGGAAATTACAGGATGCTAAAGAGACTGGGATCCCTTAAGAATTTTCCAGGAATCTGTTATGCTTTTTCCCTTTCGGGGTCACGGGGTTGCCGGAGCCTAACCCGGCTACTCATGGGCGAAGGCAGGGCACACCCCTGGACTGGTCGCCAGTCTGTCACCACAATCACACACCCATGCACACTCACATTCACACCTAGGGACAATTTAGATTAACTAATTAACCTATGAAGCATGTTTTTGGAGGGTGGGAGGAAGCCGGAGTCCCCGGAGAAAACCCACGCATGCACGGGGAGAACATGCAAACTCCACACAGAAAGGTCCCCCAGCCAGGACTTGAACCGGTGGCCTTCTTGCTGTGAGGCAAAAGCGCTAACCAGCGCGTGATTGGCTAATACATACGGAGGTGTTGTTACACATGCAGCAGCAGCAGCAGCAGCAGGTGAACCGAGTGGGAGACAGAGAGTAAATGATTATTCTCTCCCAAACAAACAAAGCACTAATAATTGATAGTTCCATTTTATTTCAGGTTTTATAACATTACAGAAATGTAAAGTTATTTTAATAAAATAGACTTCTGATCTCTGAACTTTTTTATGAACACATACTTCTCTTTAAAGCATCGACTTGATCTACAAACCTTACACAGCAAAATGTTGGGGGAAGTATTAAATATTGGGAATTATTAACTTTTTTTTGTCTTGTTTGTGAGTCAATCCCGGCAACAATATTGGGCAAAAAGCAGCAAAGTCTGTGGGCGACCTGCTGAGCGCTCAAGTTGTGGGTGTGGTCACATTTGTTTGCTTACAGACTGCTTTCATAGCAGCTTATATAAGATATTTTTAAATATTATTTTTTGTGTAAGCATATTGCATTGAATTCAAGAAAGACCACCCTGATGGATGCAACTGACTGAATGCAACATGCTTCCATAAAGATTAAAACTAGTGATAAACAATAAAATAATTACTTTAAAGTTTTTTAATGTCACGCATAGAAAAAAAACAATATTTAGAAAAATGTGCAACATTTTGCCTTATTGTGTGTTCTTACGGATCAGTGTGTTCTAGTTGTGAGTCTGAGTCATTTCAAAGAGTAACAATGACATGGAGAAACAAGTGAGTGTGTGTTTGTGTTGTCTGAGATCAGTGTGAGCAAATGCTAGAAATTACCAGCGCACCTGAATGCAGCAACAGCGAGCTCTTAATGAAAGCGCAGAAGTCCGGAAATTCCATGCAGCCCCTGAATGCACCAGCTGCTGCTGCAAATGTGAAGATTAAATCTGCGCAATAAAGTCAGAATGAAATGTTTGAACAAACTCTGGGATGAATGTTCGAGGTGGCCAAGTGGGGAGGGAAAACAGACGTCATCAACAAACGTCATGGTTGTGAGTTTGAACCCCATGTCAGGGATGATAAATGTCTCACCTGCCAAAGTGGCCAGTGGAATAGATTCTCTACGAGTCAAATCAAACTCAGAATAAAATCCTACCTGTCGGTGGCGCTTGGCTCTGGGGTTTCATGCTAACATCCATCAGTCTGCGCTGACGTTCCAGCTCCTCCTCCAGCTTAAAGATGGTTCCCTCCACGTGACTGAAGATTTCTTCAGCAGCAGCAGTTAACCGCTCACCGATAAACTCTCTGAGAGACTGAACCGAAGACATCTTCACTGCAGCTGCTCCGACAAGCTAACGCTGCTAACGCCGATCTGTTTGGATTCCCAGGATGCATCACGCGAAACCGCCCAATAAAAAACGCAGATGTCTCAGATGTAGAATATATAGAGTATTTTTTATACCAAAAAGAATGACCATATAAAGGAGGGTGGTAAACTTGAACATATGCAGAGCCAGAGCAAACTTAGTGTCATAATGTGTCATAGTCTAAAATACAAAGTTAATAATCTTCCCATTGAAACAAAACACACAGAATAAACTCTTATTCTCTGATGTAAATGGTGTTTTTAACATGTTCTTGTAACGTTTTTCTCAAAATGGAGGACACGTGAAAAGAAAATTAGGATTTGAGTCACATTTCTGAGTTTTTCTATATTCAAATTATTGTAAATCAGAAGGCTGACAGAAATGTCATTTAAAAAAAGATTATATTTGTGACATCTATGACAATATGCTGAGTGGGAAACCTCTCTGCTCTGCTCCATTCTGATCCATCCACCTGCAGACAAATACATCCATGTACGTCTTTCTTTTCCTCCTCTGGGCTGGTTTCTGGATCTAAACTGTACGGCTGGATAGCTACGATGTTGCTCGCCATTTTTGTTGCAACAATAATGATAGGTTGGGAATGTGAGCAGCTGTAAGCTAGCGGAAGAGAGTGTAAACAGAGAACTCTCAGTTATGGGTGGGAAGCGATGGGAGCGGGGTTGCTCCGGCCCAACAGTCACGCCCACAACATTTGGGCAAATGTCCTAAAGAACTGCTGCCGCTCTGCAGAAACTATGTCCTAGAAAAACAGGTTTTTGGGGTCTTGTCTGGCGTTCAGGGCGTGTTCCTGAGCTGTCAGGATGAGCGCTTCTGCGCTGTCCTGCAGGCCAATCCTTTCTAGCCATAGGACATGTTATCAGACACTTCAGTTATGGTTGGGTGGTACATCCCAGTGGTATATACAGTAGATGTTATTTTTCCTCTTTGTTTTATATATATATATTAAGTAGATGGTGGTATTGCTTCTTTTGAAACATATTTCATTACAGAAACAGCCACAAGATTACTATCAATGTACCCAGAATGATTATTTTAGTCAGCAGCAATCAAACAAGGAAACAGGAGGTGCTGAAAACCTGAGGTCAGTGGAGGAGTTGAAGAACGTTGGGGTTTTGTTCACGAGTGAAGGAAGTCATCGGTGAGGAGCAACAGAAATGCTTTTGCTGAGACAATCCGTTACAAAGGAGCAGACATGAAAGACAAAGCTCTCCATTTAATGGTCAGTGCGTTCCTAACCTCACCTGTGGTCAGGAGCTTTGGGCCATTTACAGGACAACCGGGCGCTACCTTAGCGGTAAGTCGAGGATTCTGCGACCCAGGAGGAGCTCGGAGTAGAACCGCTGCTCCTCCACATTGAGAGGAGCCAGTTCCTCTTTGTGGAGAGACCTTCGTATCTCTGCTGAGACTCTGCCTCTGTATCCAGCTCTGGATAAGAGAAGATAGATTCAAAAATACAAAATAGATTTTTTTTTTTTTTTTTTGGTTTCTCGTCACTGTTATTTTCTAGATGGAAACTGTGGAAGTCAATGGAATTCAATAAGAAAGGAGGTTAAAATCCACACAGAATATGCACTATCATTAACAAACAACCGTTTCTTTGCTTGAACAGAATAAAACTGGTTTTACAGCCATAGAGAGACATTTCATACGCAGAAAGAAAATAAGACATCATACAAATTGAGATCAAACTGTCATTTACTGCTAGAAAGTTTGTATGTTTGATTTTCTAACACCACAAACAAACACAGGGTTTTTGTGGTACGAGGGAGTAGGGACAAACACATTAGAGATAAGAAAACATCATTTTTTAAGGTTATTTCCACTGAATTACTGGTATTTTGGACAAAGCAACATTTATCAACATAAAAAAGTGAACTAAAACGGAAGTTTGGTCTTTGAAAACCCAATGTGTTTCCTCTCCTTGAAACTGGATTTTTTTGTTCTGTAGTGGGTTGGATTTCACTGCACTCTTTAGACATTGCGGTGGCGTTGCTATGGTGACATGCTTTTGTTGAGCCAGTGAAAATGTCCTTTTCTACCTGACAGCCAGAAAGCCGTCAGCGGTCTAAGTGCGTTCTCTTCTTAAAGCGTGGTTCTTGTCTGTTTCAGTCCAGCTGGGCGTTAACTGTCCAGCAGAGCCCCCCCCTCTGCTGTGGGTCTTTATGTGGCGTGTGAGGTTTGAACTCTGGGTGAAGCTCTTGTTGCATTCCGTGCAGGAGAACAGCCTCGACCCCGTGTGAATCATCACGTGACTCGTCAGGTGAGAGCTTCGACTGAAACCTTTACTGCAGAACTCACAAAAGAACAGCTTCTCTCCTGTGTGGGTGGTCATGTGACCTGCAAGGTGCGACTTTTGGCTGAAGGTTTGACCGCATTCCTCGCAGGAAAAGGGCTTCTCGCCGCTGTGCGTTCTCATGTGAGACCCCAGGTGATGACTTTGGCTGAACTTCTTCCCGCAGAACCTGCAGGAGAACATCTTTGCTCCTGTGTGGGTGATCATGTGGGTGGTGAGATGGGAACTTTGACTGAAACTTTTACCGCATTCTTTGCAGGAGTAAGGCCGCTCTCCAGTGTGGATTCTCATGTGACACTTCAAACTGTGAGCCGCTGTGTAACTTTTCCAACACACCTCACAGGAATATCTCTTTACGCTTTTCTGACAGACGTCCGCGCTTCTGACACGGCTTCTGTCGCTCCTGATCTGTGGCTCTGCAGTCGATGCTGATGCTGCTTCTTCATCCTGACCACCATTAAAGCTCTGAGTTTGAAGCTGCTGACCGCTGAGGGCTTCTTCTCGGAGCTCGTTTTCCTCATGAAGAGTCAGCATCAAGATACCAGCCTCCTGCTTCAGGCCAGGCTGATCTTCATCCTGGCTGATGCACGTCTCCTCCTCTTGCTCTTTGATCTGAGGAGGGTCTGGTTCCTCCTGCTTCACGCTGAAGCTCCTCAGATCACTCTGAGGGAGAACTGCAGGGAAAACAATCCTGGTGTTTTAGCATTTGTCAAATAAATATATTGGATGTAAGCAAAAAAAGGTGTAGGAGAAAAGACGTTAGAAAAAAACGAGAAATAGAAAAACATGATTAATGTCAGCAATAAAAACAACATTCCAATTCAGATCGATTATCGCTTTCTAAAGACCCACTCCAAAGGATCACTGGAAAGACTTCTAACATAGATCAAAAGATGATCAGAGTGTTTTCCAAAAGAAGCATCGTTGGATCAGGTGAACAACCTGAGCTCTGTCAGTCGCTCACAGTTCCTGGCGTTCTGCCTGCTGAGAGATCTGCACCTCCACCCTGAGAAAACGGTCCAAACAGGATTAAATAGGACGACAAACGGATAACCTGTTCCAGGTGGAAAATCAACCATCTGTTCTCATGGTTCAGGTCAACAGCAGAGTTACGTCTGACTGGTACTATAATGAAAGGTTGATATTAAAACCCAGAAATGGGACTTTGTGAACATGTTTCAGTACGACATTCAAAGTACAGTAGTGTAGTAAACCTTCATGTAAAGACATTTTTCTCAAACAAATCAAAAATAAAACATTTTACGTCTTGTGACAGAATAACCAACGCAACCCCCAACATTTAAATTAAACCAATTAAAAATAAGTTCTACATTAAAAACTTTTGCTAATTAGACATATTTTTTTACATGTTTTTAAGGAAGTCAAATATATGTTTCTTTCTAAAAAGCACAGGACTTTACCTGACCATTTTCTCTTCTGTATAGCTCATCATACCAACATTAAGATCCGATTTATTATCTGTTTCATTGGAATGGAAGGCTGAGTCCATCCATCCGTTTTCTTAACCCGTTTCATTCCTTACGGGGTCACCGGGGCCTAACCTGTTGGGTGAAGGCAGGGTACACCCTGGACAGGTCGCCAGAGTGCCGCAGGGTCACGACCCATTCAAAATAAGAGTCATTAAAGATAAAAATATCTTGTGTTTAAACATATCGTTCCAAAATATAGAGACAAAAGGAAAATCCACACAAAGATGTTTGACCCGTTCTCCATCTACCTGATAGAAAAAGCGCGTCTTACAAACATCACAGTGATATGATCCTTTACTGGATAACTCTATGTTGGATTTTGAAATCAATTCTTTGATTCTATTGGTAATAACACACTTACTGGGTTATAAAACTACTGTATTGCACTGGCTTTTTCTAAAGGCCAGCTTATGTTTACATCCAGGGATTGAATCGTTTTCTGAGTTCTTTTAACCTGTTTCTACACCTTCTGTCAGTCAAGCCAATTCCCAGAATTCAAATCAAAGTTTCTGTTCAATATGAATCTTCACATTTTCAATTTAGTGCAAATAAATGTGGTTAGAGTGACCATACCGGTGGTTCTCAGCTGTAGATGTGACTTCCTCGTCATGTCCATCAGTCTGCGCTGACGTTCCAGCTCCTCCTCCAGCTTAAAGATGGTTCCCTCCACGTGACTGAAGATTTCTTCAGCAGCAGCAGTTAACCGCTCACCGATAAACTCTCTGAGAGACTGAACCGAAGACATCTTCACTGCAGCTGCTCCGACAAGCTAACGCTGCTAACGCCGTTCTGTTTGGATTCCCAGGATGCATTGCTCCAGTCTAGGGAAGCAGCTGATCGAGACACAGCGAAAAGCACCAGAGACCAATGGGGTGTATTACTAGAGAGAACGAGTTATAAATTGCTATTAAACTCTTATATATGACTAACGATAACTCACTGACTAGAGGTGACACACTAGCTTATTGCATACGCAAAGTTGGTCGCCATATTGGAACGGGATAGATGCCGTTCAGTGCTGTGCTACAGCTGTACAATCACAGCTGGAAAACAAGGATGTGACTTTTCACAGTCAATTATTGCTGTCAGCTGATAAAGGAGAACTTGCACTGTTCTCTGTCCGCTTGACCGGGTCATGGGCAGCATGCGGGATGACGGCTACGTTAACCACCGACCCGTTTAAAAACACGGACCGAGGAGTCCCACAGTTTGAGACTCCTCGGTCATGCATCAGGTGTGCATTGCGTGTCCAAGATAATGAAGTTTTCGTTTATAAAAACGATTGAAATGTCGTTCAATTGTTGCGCTTTGTACAGAAACACTAAGACCATGACCTGGGTCTGTTTGTGACGGTCAGACATTTTTCTTGTAAAAAAATCGGACCAAAACTAAGCTTTTTTTAATGGTCATCTTAACTATATCTTCTAAGGCACGTCTCATTGGTTACTGACGTGTCCACTATGACGTCATACGTTACGTATCTTGGACAATGGTAACAGGCCAGCGTGCCACCCCATTGGCTGAGACGGTTTGTAAACTTCCGGGTAACTCGCCGTGTAATCAATACTTGCCATCATTTACATGGTTGAATGTTAAGATTTATTTAAACGTTTGTTTGTTTGTTTAGGCTCCTTGTTTTGTATTACACAGAAACTTTACTGATTTTTATCTGCAAAGCTCAATAACTCAGATATGTCAGATCAGATCTTTCTGACACATCTCTGCTTGACCTTTTCCATCTGACCTAAGCTCAGGTGACCTGACCTCTTCTAGAAAGTCTGCAGTCATTAGGATTCATAAAAATGTTTGAAGATTCATGAGGATTTCTGAAGATGCAGGCAGGCTGACGGACGCAGAAACATGAGACCGTATGGTTTTAAAGTGCTGAGAGGAAATAAAGCTAAAACTAGAAGAAAATTCAAGACAAAATGATAACAAAAACAATATTTTATTTTTTCTTTAGAAAACATTAAAACAACAGTAACACAGAGGCAGCCTTTGTGGTTCCACACGTAAACAAAGAACAAAATCTACAAATAAAAATAATTTTCTATCAGTTTATTAGGAGTTGTGACATTTTAACTATGGTACTACAGATAGCAACAGGTCATGTTTTCACCAGCTGCTCTGAAGCATAAGCTCAGGTTAAGGGTTTGCTGTGCCGTTCAGCAACAATGTTCACATTTGGGTAATGCTGCGTTCACACCCGATTTAAGCATCAAATTCGAATCAGCCCCATTTTCTTTCGCTGCTCAACTCTTGTCCAAAAACGCTCCCAGCGTGTGTGTGATGAGCTATTTGATTTGAGCCCGATCGCTACAGCATTGAACCACCAGGGTGGCCATGGTGTCGCGGAAGGGCGGTCAGCCTCTGATCGAAAGATTCCAGGTTCGATTCCCGCCTTGCCTGCTCGAAGTGTGTCGAAGTGGCCTTGGGCAAGACGCTGAACCCCACATTGCCTCTGGTTGATATAGATGGCCCCAGTGTTCTGCAGCGGAGCCTCCATCAGTGTGTGAATAGAACTGTGACTGTCCAAGCGCTTTGGGCCGTTGAGGGAGGTAGAAAAGTGCTGTTCAAGTATTTACCATTGGCTGCATGTCTCATTTACAATGATATTGAGAGATCAGGTTTCTTTATTTGGAAGAGTTCTCCAAAAGCATCAGTAATCACGTCTCCATGTCTGGGTTCATGAGATCATTCTCGCAGTACGGTGAGGTCCACTGTCTACTGCAGGAGCTGTGTCTGGATGACGGATGCTTTCAGCGGTACTTCTGGCTGTCTGTGATCCAGTTTGACGACTTGCTGTCCCGGATTAGTCTAAGGTGGGATAGCATTAAAATAAGAATTAAACGAAATGATCTTTTTCTTGTTGTCTCGATTGATAATGCAAAAACATCAGCTTCATGTTGGTTTTCTACTCCACCTGCTGATCGCGTCATTGGACCTGTCATAGCCCAAAGCTGAGTCCCTGATTGGTTCACACAGGCGTATTCTTTGCCAAAGTTCAGATTTTTAAACACTTGACGCGCCGCTACACCCAAATTGCACTGCGACACTAAGACCACGAGGCTGCCAGGCAGATGCTCAAATCGCGCCACAGGACCTCCGATCACATCTGTACATTGAGTTAACATTGAAACTGGTCGCCTCTAAAGCACAAAGCGGATTTGGTGTGAATGCAGCTTAAGAAGCAGAATCCCGTGCTGCGGTGCTAAAGCTCTACGTCTTTCATTACCACTTTAACATAAACAGAAAGCGGCTGAGAGGCTGTCGTCATGGAGATTTGATCAAGGACACGAAAACTGTTCAGAGTATGACACCCGACAGCCAAGAGAGAGCTGAACAAAAAACAAGTCATACCATCATCAGTCCGAACTAACTCTGCAAACTGACTCATCTGACAGGTTTAGGATCATCCCCAAAAGACACATACGACCTGCCTGGAGTACCAAAATGAGACAAGTGGCTCCGATAAAGCAGCTATCTGCTGATGTCATCCTCTGTGGCGACGTGTTTTCTCACGTGACCGGTCAGGTGCTCTCTTCGGCTGAAACTCTGAAAGCAGACCTGGCAGGAAAAGGGCTTTTCTCCTGTGTGGATGATGGTGTGCCGGTTGAGATGAGAGCGTCTGGTGAAGGTTTTACCGCAGATGTTACAGGGAAACGGCCTCGCTCCGGAGTGCGTCCTCATGTGGCTCCGCAGGTAGGAGCTGTGGCTGAAACTTTTGCTACACTGTATGCAGAAGTATGGCCTCTCTCCGGTGTGGATTGTGATGTGGCGCCTCAAACTCTTTGCAGTGGTCAAACTTTTTCCACACAGTTTGCAGAAGAATCTGTTATTTGTTTTGGTTTTCTGTTTTTTCATAAGAGTTTTCTTCTTGAATGCTTTTCCAAAAACGTCAGGGTTTTCTGACATCTCAAAGCGGGCATCACATGGACTTATGAACACGTGAGAGCTGTCCTCCACTTTGATGCTTCTTCTGAATCTGTCGCTTCCACTGCCCTGAGGATCTGTCTCTCCATCTGTAGTGGATGCTTCCTGTTGGTCTTCTTCTTCATCCTGACCATCATCAAAGTTCTGAGTTTGGAGCTGCTCAGTGTCAAAATCTTCTTCTCTGGGCTCAGTTTCTTCATAAATCTGAGTCACCATTAAGCTATCATCTTCCTGCTTCAGACCAAGCTGATCTTCATCCTGGCTGATGCAGATCTCCTCCTCTTGCTCTTTAATCTGTGGAAGTTCTGCCTCATCCTGATCCACACTGGAGTTCTTCTCCTGGTTCCTCAAATAATACTGAGGGAGAACTGCAGCAACAAAGAAATACAAGATCAGCTTTTTAACCTGTGGAAGTATCTTAACCATCAAAAGCTTTTTAACTCTAAGCAGATGATGACGCTATAAAGGTTATGTTATATTAATACCTCTATTTCAAAATAGATTGTAAATGTCATCTTTCTGAAACCACTAGGGGGCAGCAGCACATCGGAAACAACATGTAAATGCCGAGTATAAATGTTGACAATCTTTTTCAAAACTAAAGTAGAAACACCAAGAATGTACTAGTACATTTTTACATCTAATACATTCATTGCTTTTTTGTTTATAATTTCGAACATAAGGAGCAGCAAATGAAAAATCTAATTGTATTTTTAGTAAAATAATAGTGAATTGTTCAGAATTGGTGGTACCACTGGATCAGAGGTGCTCAAAAGATGGCTGAAGCCTATTTTAGTCAAATTTGCTTTAAGTATCACTGCGAACATCTTCAGATCTATTTTCAAAGTGTGCCCAGTGGTCTTTTAATTTGGATTATGCTGTTTTTCGCTAAAATAAAGAAAACGACTGTATAGTTGTCTAGGACAGTTTCTTCAGAGCTGCAGGAGTTCATCAGAAAATCACCACTGAGTTGTGAGTGGTAATGTTGGTGCGAGCAACCCTATCCACATTCTCCTCACTATTTAGTTCTCTATTTACACACTCTCCCGTTGTGTTATATCCCCTAAAATCCCAAGCTATCATAACCGGTGAAACAAAAATAACAAGGAATATTGGAGCCAGCTAAGACAAGGAAAACGAAGACGTTAATAGATCTAATGAGCTATGATGAATTCCATCTGTATGTGACCTCTTCTCTCCATACATACAAACATACATACACACACACACACACACACACACTCTTGTGTTGGACAGATTTTACAATTAAAATTGGGGGTTCAGAATCTTCTGACACAGAAGGTGTATATTTGTATAAACTCCTCTTGTACTTGAGGCTAAACTTTATTCATATTAATCATGCTTGTATACATTTCTTTCTGGATGAGACAGAAAAGAAGAAGAGAGGGGTGATGTTAGAGATGGGTGACAAGAAAGGGGAGAAAAAAGGGGGGGGTATGAAAGTTGGAGGATGAAAAGAATGGGGGGGGGTTGAATCCTAAAACAACTAGTTGCTGTAGATTTAGTCTCATTTCTGTCAGGAGTAGATGTTAGTTAAAAGGGATGGGGCCCGTACACACACGCACTCAAATATTACAAACATACCTGTTGGCTTCAAAAATCTTCACACACTAACATGTCAACACGTACACAATACCACTACAGCTCACACGCCTAAGCATTTCATCCTGTCATGCTGGAAGGTTAGCTGACACCTGTGCTCAGGTGAGTGTTTGTGCTCTCAAGGGGTGGATGATGGAATCCCCTGAGCTGAAGTTACTGCCCTTTGGCTCCATCTAAACATCTGCTTCTACAGAGTGTAAAAAGCAGCCGTGTATGGAGATGACACTTGCTGCTCATCCCTTCCTGTTATCTCCCTTTCCTCCCAGCCATGGTCTGGACGTGTGCGCTTAGAGGCATCTCTGGATTGTTGAACAAGTGTTCCAGAACCAGCACCACAGGGATCACAACCACCAGTGCTGAGAGCCTGGTTCCCCCCACCAGGAATGGGGTACGTGGAGTGTGTGTTGAAGTTTGTATTTTTGTGAGGTAAGGCACTGAGAGGACACATCCAGCTTTCTGGTAGTGATGTCCATACATGTCTAAGTTGCAGCTAGGACAGAGGAGAGGGGCCCGAATCCATGCAGCAACCAAAGCTCGATGCTGAAACAGCCGTCCCCCTGGCCCCAAGCGTTAGGCCCAAAGTGTCTGCAGCCTGGGGGTCCCATTGCAGGGAGAGCTGACCCACCCCCCACCCACAAAGAGAGGGGAGCCAAGAAAGAAGGGCAAGTCCAAGCTCCGCCCCTGCAGAGCTCTGATCACACGCAGGGTTGAGGCAGTTGACCGGTCAGGGCCCCCAAACATGATCTCGGTGAGGACCCCAGCCCGCCAAACTTCTGAGGTCCCCTCCCGCTAGTGGACCCCCCCAGACACACACCTCCCCCTCGGACAGGGCCGACTGACAGACACATACACGCGCACTCACCACGCGCGCGCGCACACACACACACACAACAGCTCTATGTAATCCTTATGAGACGCTCGTAGTTTAACACAGCCGCACTTTCAACTCTTTGTTCTCTGTAGGAAAAGTCCAAACAGCATCTTTACAGAGAATGAAAACATTTCTCATTAAAGTAACGTTAACTCCGCCGTAAAGCCAGCTTCGGGCTTCCGGTCATGACTTTACAGCGGACAAACCTGCGGTCTGCGGCTGAATCTGCGGCTTCAACACGATGTCCAGCAGTCTGCGCTGGCGGCTCAGCTCCGCCTCGTACTGGACGATGGTTCCTTCAAAGCGACTGAAGATTTCTTCAGCAGCAGCGGTCAAGCGCTCACTGATGAACTCCCTGAGAGACTGAACCGAAGACATTTTTACCGCAGCAGATGGCAAAAACCCACGCGAAGCGTTACAAAAACACCGCCGAGTTACGAAGAGAAGCTAACGCTGCTAGCACCTCTTTGTGTTTACTTCCCATAATGCATTGGTGCAAGCTCTAGCCTGTTAGGGAAAAAAACAATGGATCTGTCACAGAGCTCCACTGTCACTAATAAACTGCTTTAAGGTCGTTAGATGGTAATTTGTGTTTTATTAAATCCAATTTAACCATTTATTATTCAAATGTTTATTTTACACGGCCTCTGAAGTGACTGAAAACATGTAAAAGCAGGAACTGCAAACGTTGTCGCTCTCCAATAGCAGCCAATGGCTGCTTTCCTAGACCGGAGCAATGCATCCTGGGAATCCAAACAGATCGGCGTTAGCAGCGTTAGCTTGCCGGAGCAGCTGCAGTGAAGATGTCTTCGGTTCAGTCTCTCAGAGAGTTTATCGGTGAGCGGTTAACTGCTGCTGCTGAAGAAATCTTCAGTCACGTGGAGGGAACCATCTTTAAGCTGGAGGAGGAGCTGGAACGTCAGCGCAGACTGATGGACATGACGAGGAAGTCACATCTACAGCTGAGAACCACCGGTATGGTCACTCTAACGCGATTAACGTTTGGTTAAAATGTTCTGGGATGATTTATATAGGTGGCTCTCCACTAAAAACCACAATCACAACGTTTACATACTTTGACATTCAATTTGGTTGTATATATTTAAAAAAGTATATATTTATTTGTTTATTTTACAAACCTCTTTATGAGAAGTCTTAGATTTTACTGAGGCCCCACCCTGGAACCAGGCCTGGGGTTAGGACTTGCAGACGAGTTCCTGTTGGCCGGGGCTCCTGGGTCGTGTAAGAATTAACGTGGGATCACTCCCCAGTGGGCCCACCACCTGCAGGAGAGCTCAGAAGGGGCCGGTGCGATGTGGTTTGGGTGGCAGTCGAGGGCGAGTGCCTCGGCGGCCTAAACCCCGGTCATGGAACTTGGCTTTTGGGACATGAAATGTCACCTCTTTGGGAGGGAAGGAGCCTGAGCTTGTGCAAGAGGTTGAGAGGTACCGGCTAGATATAGTTGGTCTCACCTCTATGCACAGTCTGGGCTCTGAAACTCAGTCCCTCGAGAGAGATTGGACTCTACTATTCTGGAGTTACACATGGTGAGAGGCGGTGGGCTGGGGTGGGCTTACTCATGAGCCCCCAGCTCAGCCGCCAAGTGTTGGAGTTCACGCCGGTGGATGAGAGAGTTGCGTCCCTCCGCCTTCAGGTGGGGGACAGGTCTCTGACTGTGGTTTCAGCTTAGGGGCCGAACAGCAGTTCAGAGTACCCGGCTTTCTTAGTGTCTCGTGGGGGTGGGGTGGGGTGGGGTGGGGGGTGGGCTGACTCCCACCAGGTAAACAGTTCAGACAAGTTATGGTCATATTTGGAAAAGTCCACAACCGTCACTTTGAGCAGAGTTACTCGTTATTTTATTATTTTATTTTCACAAAAACCCATATGTTAATTTCGCTTCATATTCAGTTCTCCTCTTGTTGGTGGTCTTTCTGTACACTGGGTTTCTCCATGTTAGCCGAAGCCAACAATAAACCAGCATCCTCCCCCAAAACTTTCAAATCAGGAGCTGCTCGGCCTAACACCAGCATAAGGTCATTCTCCACACCCAGAACGCAGGGAGAGTCGATCTCTCTTTTCGCCATGATTGGGGAGCAGAGCTCAGGGAAGAGCTCCGTGCTGGAGGCGCCATTATGGGTGTGGCTGTCAAGAGGGAGTGATGAGTTCTGGAAAAGTTTTTTTTTTTTTTCAAAGTTCTGAGTGTTTTAAAAAACTCCTGTTTAGAATTTAAAAAAATCATAATTAATTGTGCATGCATAAATGTTATTTTATACATATGCAACTCAAACTTTATAATTCTTAAATAGTCAAATGAAACAATGATGTAAAAGTGTGCTGTTAAATTTGATGTGGTTAAACGTGTTGATGCCTAAGGTTTGAGCTGGTGTAACCACAGCTAAAAGTTAGTCCAGAGCTATCACCAAACGTTGTCAATAAATTTGACCTAAAAAAAGTCACTGAGACGGGAAAAGACTTGATGAATTCACATCTCCGTCTTTTCCAGTGAAGCAGCAAATGTGCAACATTATTGAAGCTGAACATGCAGTAAAAATCTGCGTCCAAGTCGAGAGCCGTGGCCGCAGATGCAAGCGTCCCTGCCACGATTGAAGCAGTCTTCTGCTCTGTCCAGAGTTTAACAATCTGAACATCCCCAGACAATATAACCTCAAAAGGTAAAAAACGCTCTGTTTGTTTCCTGCAGTTCTCCCTCAGAGCGATCTGTGGAGCCGGGAGAGAACCTCCAGTGTGGACCAGGAGGAAGCAGAACCTCCACAGGTTAAGGAGCAACAGGAGGAGATCTGCATCAGCCAGGATGGAGATCAGCTTGGTCTGAAGCAGGAAGATGATATCTTGATGGTGACTCTTTATGAGGAAAATGAGCTCAGAGAAGAAGCCCTCAGCAGTCAGCAGCTCCAAACTCAGAGCTTTAACGTCACTTATGGTCAGGAAGAAGACGTGGATCATCAAGAATTATCAACATCAACTATATATGGAGAGACCGAACCGCAGAGCAACAGAAGTCATGTCCAAAATATGGAAAGCTCTCACGCATCAGAAACTGAGCGTGATCCTGACTCTGAGAAAATGTCAGGAGAGATCAGTGAAGAAACCTCTAGGAAAAAGATGAAGAGGTTTGCTTGTAAAGATTGTGGAAAAAAGTATTCAACCATTTTGACTTTGACCAACCACAGAAGAATCCACAGCGGAGAAACGCCTTACTGCTGTGAAGTGTGTGGTAAAAGTTTTCATCTCAGGTCTACTTTCAGAAGTCACGTCCTCACCCACAAACCAACAAAGCTGTTCTTTTGCGACAAATGTGGAAAAAGTTTCAGTGAAAACTGTCATCTGACCGGCCACATGAGGATTCACACGGAGGCTAAGTTCTTCTGTGAAGAATGTGGGAAAAGCTTCCGCCATGGCTGTAACCTGAAACGCCACATGCTGACTCACACCGGGGAAAAGCCCTTTTCCTGTAAAGAGTGCGACAAAAGCTTCAGCCAGAGCACCACTCTCAGGAACCACATGGCCATTCACACCGGCGCAAAGCCCTTCTCCTGCAATGAATGTGACAAAAGTTTCAACCGAAGGTCATCTCTGGAGAATCACACCAAGACGCACACAGGAGCAAGACCTTTCCTCTGCAAAGTGTGCGGTAAAAGCTTTACTCTCAAGATAACTCTGACGAGTCATACACGGATTCACACGGGAGAGAAACCCTTTTCTTGTGAGGAGTGTGACAAAAGCTTCACTCATAGAACTAGTCTAAAGAAGCACATGAAAACTCACCTGGAGGAGATGTTTTGTGAAGTTTGTTCTGTAGGTTTCAGCAGGAGGAAGGACTTTGCTGAACACATGAGCAGACATGCGCCAGCAGACCACAGCAACAGATTCCTGCTTCCTTTCACGGACGCCCAGAAGCAACCAGTCACCTCCTGATGCGCCGCATGGATCAGCAGGTGGATCCTCAACCTGTTGGAGGAGCAATACCAAAAGGAACCACAGCACTTCCTGTTTAAGGCAGGTTTAAAAACCAAAACTACTCATAGCCTCTTCAGGTTAATAAGGAACTTATTTGTACTACAGAACTCGTGTATTTGTACTCTCTGATTTTCTGTACCTTGGATGAATTTTATGAACTTCATAATTTGTTTTGCACTAGAAAAAAATCAATTTATTTTCTAATTTAAAGTCAATTATTTCTGTTTACAAGATTCTATACAAAGTTTTGTTTTGAAGAGTTGAACATTGCGATATGAAAATTAATATTTTCTTCACTGTTTTGGGTTAAAAGATTTCATTTGATTGTGGTAAAACTATGACTTGCTGTTTTGTGTGATAAAATGGTCAAAAGGTTTAATCTGACATTGTTAATAATGGCACATCAGTTCTAAAATTGTTCTTTCTGACCGTAGAAATAAAGTTTTCCATACAATACAGAGTTGTGTCAGGTTTAAAACTCTCTGCCAAACTGCTGTGGCAACTCCTGACGGGATGTGACAAACAATAAAAAGATTTTGTCTTGTATTTTCTTCAAGCTCCTAGTGGTCATTTCAGAAAATAAAGAAACTAATATGCTTCAAAAGGCATATAATGCCTCTGACATGAATAATTAAATGAATAATACATTAGTAATAATAATAATACATTAATAAACATTATTAATAAAAAATCAAGTTTTTTATACAATTCATGATGTCATTAGATGACATCACAGAGACCTCTGATGTCATTGCAACTCCTAGAAATCAGAATGACAAATGATGACATCATCACAAAACCTTCTATTCCTTCTGATGACCTAAAATGACATCATCAAGCTGAATTGTTAAATAGAAGTCTGAAGAGAACAAATATATCCTCACATCTGATAAGGAAACCTTTGCAAAGCAAGCTCAAGTATCACAGCACAAAGTTCTGTTGATTTCAGCCTTTGAACTACTTGTAAGAAATTTACAATGACTTCAAAACCTGTTGAGACATTGCTACCAGAGACTTCAACAACTTCACCTGCTGTTACCAAACGCTTTGTACATCCTCGGCGTAGAACAATAATTCAGTATGGTAAATGGGAAATGGAATTCAGTGAAGACGATGATGACATTTACTTGGATCAAGTAATTCCAGCCAAAACAACAACCAACCAGAACCAGAATCTGGTACATCCTGGATTTAAAGAGGAAACCTCTAAAGAGGAGAAAGTGACCTCGGACTGTCCTTCCAAAGTCATCCAGAAACCTGTCCCGACTGTTTTCCCAGTCAGCTTTAGAGACGTTGTCCTGGGAAAGAAGAAGGGACCGTCTCCTGTGGTGTTTGAGGAGCCCAAGCCACTCAGGCCAGCAAAAGCCGAAGAGCCAAATAAACAGGAGAAAAAACGCAGTGAACTGCCTCCCGTTATGTTTGTGGAGCCCAAGCCACAAAGGCCAGTAACGGAAAGACGGAGTGAAAAGAAGAGGAAGCCGATTCCTGTTGTTCCTAAGAAGACACAGCAGAGTGTGGTGAAGGAAGAACCACCAACACAAGCCTGTTCAGGTATGACAGTTAAGGAAAATGAAGCCTCCTCTTTCCAAGTACAATCTGCAGACATAAAGAACTTTGCACAGAAAGAGGAAAACACTGCTGAACTTCAAAAGGAGAATCTTGCTCTGAAGTTTGAAGTGATGCATCTGAAACAGCTTCTTCAGCAGAAAAACTTGGTTCTTTCAGATGCTCATGGAAAAACAGACCAAATTGGCAAAGAGCTAAGCCGCTGGAGAACCCTGGCAGAAGAAGCCCAAAGCTCCCTGATCCAGATGCAGCAAGAAAAGACTGAAACTGAAGCTGCGTTGGCTCAATCTCAGAGACTGTTGAAGGAGAAGGAGGAGGAACACTTTAAAGAAACCACAGCTTTAGAGTACAACGTAGAACAGCTCAAACATAAGCTTGAACTGGAACGTTCTGTCACGGAAAAGGAGAAAATGTTCATCTATAAAGGGCTCCATGAAAAAACTCAGGAAAATTCGGAACTCAACCAAAAAATCATCCAACTTGAAAAAGTTCAGGAGTCCTTTAAAAAGACAGGAACGCAGGAAGAAGAAAGACTGCAATGGCGGAAAGAAAAGTCCTCCTTTCTCCAAGAAATGGCTCAATTAAAAAAGCTGGTCCACGAAAAAGACGTCAAAATGAGCAAGTCTGAAGAGGACCACAAAAAAACACTGGACCAACTGCATCAGGCGATGGACAAACTAAAAGAAAAGAGTCAAGAAAAGTCAAACCTCAGCAGCAAAATGAGGAACCTGGAAGCAGCTCTTTGGACAGAAAAGGCAAAGACCAATGAAGCCAACAGCTGCTTAGCCCAGCAGGTGGAAGAGTCCACTAAGTTAAAAGCTGCATTGGTCCAAACAGAGACTGACCTGCAAAACCAGATGCTGCAGTGGGAGAAAGTAAAGGACAGTCTCCTCAAAGACCATGAATTGACATCAAGAAAGATCAGAGATGCTTTCATGGAGACGAAAAAACAGCAGGCAGAGGCCAAACAGAAGTGGGACGAAGAGAAGTCTTCCCTTTCCCAAGAAATCTCTCAACTAAAAGAGGTTATCGAGGGAAAGGATGACAAACTCAACCGCTGCCAAACAGGCTTCATGACAAAGCTTGGACAACTCCAAGAGCAGGTGGACGATCTAAAAGAAAAGACAAGAAAAAAATCCCGCAGGGGTTTTCTGTGTTGTTTCAAAAGGTCTGAAACTCAAGATTAAAAAATCCTGACCACTAATGATGGGAAAACCTCTGTGTTCCTGAAAAAAAAAAGCCTCTGTATGTCTCGTCCTTCACTTATTCTTTTATTTTATTGTTATTTTTGGAACCTTTTTTTAAAATCGTTTTTACCTTTTTTCACTTTACTCTTTGGATCGGGGGAATAGATGTCAATCTTTAGAAACTTTGATAAATTGTTGTTTTTTGTAATTTTTTTATTTAATCAGTGTTTCAATGTTATGCTTTAATTTGTTTTGTGTTGGGGGATGGGGGGACAGTACGGGTGGGAGGGTGAAGGTGGGGTGGGGAGTTATTCTTATGTTAAAGAGAAGCTGGGGGAAATCGAGTCTGAATGTTTTTATTCTTTATTGTTATGTTTGTGTGTGTGCTTGTTTTTTTTTTCTTTTTCTTTGGGGGGTTGGGGGTGGGTGGTGGGGGGTGGGGTGGGGTTTGGGGGGTGGGGTGGGTGGGTGGGTAATGCAACCACAAGGGAACACAATCCAGTGTTCTTTTGTGCCGGTCCCAAGTCCGGATAAATGCAGAGGGCCCTTGCTTTAGGGACTCGAAAAGTCTCTGGGAGAGAAGAAGCCTGAATTTGTGCAGGTTTACAAGGCACTGGGAGTGGATGCAGTCCGCCTCGAGTAACTGATTACTTTGCCTGCTATGAGACTGAATTGGTTGATATGTCCCTGCAGCGGTGCTTGGCAGTCGGAGACAGTATTATTGGACTGGCAGACTGAGGACATGGTCCCCTTTCAAGAATGGGGACTGGAGGGTGTGTTCCAACTACCTAGGAATCACACATCCAGGGAGGCTCGACTTCTTCTCTATTATTGTGTGTGTGGGCCCAACTCTACACACAGTCTGGGCTCTGAAACGGAGTCCCTGGAGATGGGTTGGTCTCTTTACCATTGTAGAGTTGCTCATGGTGAGAGGGGGCGGGCTTAATCGTGAGCCTCCAGTGCAGCCCCCAAGTATTGGAGTTCACCCCGGTGAACAAGAAGGTTAAGTCCTTCTTTCCTTTGGGCAAGCAGTAGATCTCGGACTGTGGTTTTGGTGTACTGGGCGAAAAGCAGTAAAAACTACCCAGCCCTCTTGGTGTCTCTTGGAGTGAACTTCATTGTCCTTGTAAGGGACTTCAATGCCCACATGGTCAACAACAGTGGCACTTGGAGAGCCCACTTGGAAGTAAAGGCCTCCCTGATCTGAATGTGAGGGGGGTTTTGCTGTTGCACTTCTGCGCTCATCAAAATTGGCCATATGATGGGGCCCTACCATTCAAGGCCTTATAGGTTAGCAGGAGGATTTTTAACTTCATTCTAGATTCAACGGGGAGCCAGTGAAGTGAAGCTAACACAGGAGTAATCCAGCTTAGATGTAACAAATAAATGGATGAGTTTTTCATCTTACGGCCAGACAGAGGGCCGCTGCTGGATGAGAAAGCAGTCTGCTGTGGCCTCCTGAACTTTATGATGTTTTTCTTGTTTTCTATGAGACAATCATAAAAAAGGTCATTTTCTTTTTTATGTATTCTTGCCTTCTCTTGTTGATGCGTGACAGTAAGCATATGAACTCAGTCGGAGACGGACGGAAACACCGCAGAAGCGTCCGTCAATCAGACACTGCAGCAGGAGAGAAACTCACTGTAGTTACCGGGAGACTCTAAATGTTTTTTTGAACCCAAACATGGAGACGTAATCACTGATGTTTTAATAAACAAAGATTTGAACAAGTCCTCACATGCATCATCTAACGCTGCATGTGAGGACTTTGCAGACCACTTCATGGGTAAAATCAGTGCTAAAAGATCTAGCCTTTCATCTGTACAATACTCAGGTTTTAACAGATCACCAGCATTGATTTTACCTGAGGAAACACTGGGGAGTTTTGTCCTGCTGGATTCAGAGATGCTTGGTCGAGTTTTATCCCAAATAAACACCACAACGTGACTTTTAAATTCCATTCCCACTTCATTTTTAAAACATTTTATGAATTCTTTGGAGTCAGAGATTTTAAACATAGTAAACTGCTCTCTTCAGACGGGTGTCTTCCCTTCTGCCTGTAAAACAGCAGTGGTGAGGCTCATTTAGATCCTAATACTCTGGATAACTACAGACCTGTATCCAACTTACAGTTTTTAAGTCAAATTATAGAGAAAAGTGTCATTACTCACCTGCATGAGTTTTTACAAACTCCAAACATTTCTGAAAAATATCAATCTGGTTTTAGGATGAACCACAGTACAGAGACGGCTCTTTTAAAGATCGTTAATGATATTAGAATTCATTTAGACTCCCAGAAACTTTCTGTTCTGGTGCTGCTGGATCTGAGTACCGCCTTTGACTGTCAGGACTCGGGCCTCCAGCTCCACCTCCAACCGTCAGAGTGAACCCTCTCCTGAATATGAACCTGCTCCGCTCTCTCCCCCACATCCTCTCCAGCGGTTCTCCATCTCCTCATCAACATCACTCCTCTTTTACCCCATCTGGACATTGCTCATTGCAAAGTATTGTTTTTGCGCTGCATACAATCCTGAACCTTCTCTCTTTTGTTCAAGCTGTCTTGTGGTTTTTGACCTTAGTCTGTTTTTTCGTCTACCTGTCTCGCTCCTTGTCCTTGACTCCTGCCTGGCCTTGATCTCGTTTTTGTCTCTGCCCTTAACTGTTTTGGTTACCTTATTAAACGCTCTGCCTGCACAGGGATCCGAACACCCCCGCCTCCACCTTCCTGACATTGACACAGTAGATCGCCAGATTTTATTAGATAGACTCGGGAGTCTTGTGGGCCTCTCTGGAAATGTTTTAAAGTGGTTTTATTATTTTTATGTAAGTATGGATACATGCTCTTCAATAATCCATCAAATAAGTTGTGGGGTTCTCCAAGGGTCAATTTTAGGGCCTATACTTTTTCATTTATACATGTTGCCTCTTGGGGATGTCATTAGGAGACGCGGTGTTAACTTTCACAGCTACGCTGATGATACACAGCTTTACATCGCCGTGTCCACTGATGACCTTGAACCTGTAAACACTCTTTTTAACTGTATTTTAGATATAAAGTCAGGGATGGCCAAAGGGCCAGGGAAGGACAAAACTGAAGTTTTAATCATCGGTCCTGAAGACAAGAGAGAGAGATGATTTTACTAAATAATGTAAAACCTTTTCACTTGAAAGTCTTTTGCTAGCTTACAACTCTTACAAGACTCAGCAGCACAAGTTCTGACAAGGACCAGGGGGTGGGAACACATTATATATAGTAGTATAGTATAACTGGGTTTTTGTTTATCACCTGTGTGGTCACAAACACGCCTGTATCTTCACAAGCCTGTTTACCTCAAGTCTTCATACATCCATTTTAATTCTATATTTTGACAGTTTCATTTCTCTGAAGCTCTTATCAAACTATTTTGAACTAATCGGGGCATTTCTAAACTGTTTTCACAAAGTCTACCTGCTGTTAAATGTAATGTAAAGAGACATTTGGCTCCATAAGCAATTTTTGGCCCGTTCATTTTTTTAAAGTTTTTTTTACGGTTTTGCCCACCAATTTTGTGTGTGTCTGTGTGTGTCTGTGTGTCATTCACTATGCCCAAGATGTATTTACAATGGGTATTAGTTGTGTGAACATTTTGGTGAGTTTTCAAGCATGTGCGGGGGTCAAATTTTCGCTCAAGGGCGCAGACATTTTTCCGTAAGTGAAAACAAAAAGGTCCTTGCCATCAGTCGTGAGAGATCAATTGGATCTATATTGGAAAATACCATTTGGATTAATCTGTCCAGTTCTCTTATACAGTCAATGTGTCAGACGTTGGCTATGCATCTTGGTTTCTGCGTTCACTCTAGTGTGCAGCTCTATGTTTAGGACTGTCCCTTTGCTTTCCTCCGAGCTTGCAGCAGTGCATTGTGGGAAGTAAACACAGTTAGGCGCTAGCAGCGTTAGCTTGAGTGCAGAGGACGGAGTTTGCTGTGAATGTCGGAGCAGCTGCAGTGAAGATGTCTTCGGTTCAGTCTCTCAGAGAGTTTATCGGTGAGCGGTTAACTGCTGCTGCTGAAGAAATCTTCAGTCACGTGGAGGACACCATCGTCCAGCTGGAGGCAGAGCTGGAACGCCAGCGCAGACTGCTGGACATCGTTTTGCAGCCACACACGCAGCTGCAGACGGCAGGTACGTCCATGTCTGAACGACACGGCAGGACTTACGGCACATCACTGACTGTAGCTTTCGATTCACCGCTGAAGACTGGACAGTTAAAGGGAAATCTCTTTCGGACACGTACACTACAGAAAACGCGTCCTCGTGATCCTTTTCTCCATTATTTGATCCAAGTACTTTGCTTTCTGTGGGGAAGTGATCCGATTGGCTAGGAATGTGCTCCGATGAGAGTGTTTTTGAATGAGTCAGTAACCGTTTTAATCCCACCTTCCTGTTTCTACGGCTAAAACTTGCTGAGCTCTAAGGCTTTTGAGTCGGAATGTGTCCACAAGCTGGGTTTTCATTGGTGGGTGAGCTGAACACCAGAAGAACATACAGGAAGATTCCACACATTGGAAGATCCCACACATCGGAAGATCCCATACAGGAAGATTCCACACATCGGAAGATTCCACACATCGGAAGATCCCACACAGCGGAAGATCCCATACAGGAAGATTCCACACATCGGAAGATTCCACACAGCGGAAGATCCCACACAGTAGAAGATCCCACACAGCGGAAGATCCCATACAGGAAGATTCCACACAGCGGAAGATCCCACACAGCGGAAGATCCCACACATCAGAAGATCCCATAAAAGAAGATTCCACACATCGGAAGATCCCATACAGGAAGATTCCACACATCGGAAGA
>BSAI01000046.1:265929-283518 GCA_036245035.1 Adrianichthys oophorus | reverse complement strand
CACCTGTGTTTCAAGAGAACACCTGTGTTTCAGGAGAACACCTGTGTTTCAGGAGAACACCTGTGTTTCAGGAGAACACCTGTGTTTCAGAGAAAGACCAGTACTTTGAAGCAGCACCTGTGTTTCAGAAGAACACCTGTGCGTTACAGGAACACCTGTGCGTTACAGGAACACCCGTGCATTAGAGCAGCACCTGTGTTTCAGAAGATCACCTGTGCGGTAGGGGAACACTTGTTTGTTAGGGCAGTACCTGTGTTTCAGGGGAACACCGGTGCATTAGGACAGCACCTGTGTTTTAGAATAACACCTGTGCGTTAGAGGAACACTTGTGTGTTAGAGCAGCACCTGTGTGTCAGAAGAACACCTGTGTGTTACAGGAACACCTGTGTGTTACATGAACACCTGTGTGTTACATGAACACCTGTGTGTTACAGGAACACCTGTGCGTTACAGGAACACCTGTGCGTTACATGAACACCTGTGTGTTACATGAATACCTGTGTGTTACATGATCACCTGTGCGTTACATGAACACCTGTGTGTTACAGGATCACCTGTGCGTTACAGGAACACCTGTGCGTTACAGGAACACCTGTGCGTTACATGAACACCTGTGCGTTACATGAACACCTGTGTGTTACATGATCACCTGTGCGTTACAGGAACACCTGTGTGTTACAGAAACACCTGTGCACTAGATCAGCACCGGTGTTTCAGAGAAGGACAAGTACGTATAAGCTGTCCCTGTGTTTTAGAAGAACATCTGTGCATTAAAGCAGCACCTGTGGGTCAAACCAATAGCTGTGTCTGATAGCCCTTTTTACAATATTTATATTTGTTGATTTGCAGGTTGATCATTTGCAGTAAGAGATGAACTCCAGCAGTGCTCTTTTTACAGTCAGATTCAGCATACTTTTGGCTCTTGGAGTCTTATGCTCCGTTACCGTTATGCTCTGAAACATGCATTCAAGCGATTTCTAATGAAAAGTCTATGTAAAAATGTTTCCACTATCAAAACTCCTGGGCTCCCGCATAGCTACTCCAGTTTATAAGTCTGTTTTTGAGATCTATGAAGAAAACCTGCGACAATTGAATGTATTTTGAAAGTTAAACCATTTGAACTTTGACTAATCAGGGACTTGGATTTGTTAGTGACGTATGGATAGCGTCCTTTTCAAAACATGGGAGTGCCGGCTGTTTGAAAATAATAGCGATTTGTGTCTGGCTGGAATTCTATCTTTCATATATTGGAATAGAGCTGTGAAAGAACAATCCTGGAGCAAGATTCATGAGATTTGCACCGCTCTTGCACCAAGTCTCTTCCAACTATGAGTACACATGGTAGTGTCTGGCACGGACAGTTCCGCGTGAACACCGTATGCTAAAAGTGTGTTCAAGAACCAGCGTGCCCTTGGACGTGCATCCCATATGTTTGTACCATTAGAGTTCAGACTGCTGTTTGTTGATGGTGTTGTCCTTTTGGCTTCTTTCACCCAAGACCTCAGCTTGCAGCTGGGATGAGAGTCATCTCCTCTGTGTCATAGTTTTTAGCCAAAAAAAGAAGAAGATGAAATCTGAAGAACTCAGTCTGAGGACTCTTGAAGAAGTTTGGACATCTGGCTAGAATCCGGATTTCCATGATTTGAATGATTTCCTCATCAGGTATTGTCCAATCAAGAAAAGCTCAAGAAATACTTGAGTTTCTAAAAAGAATCATAAAATCACAGCAGCTGATGTGAAGCAGAAGTCCTTTGAGCCTGTAAACACTGTCCAGCATTACCTGACTGATTATCTGAATCAGGTGTATCCACAAATCAAAGCGTGTGCGTGGAGCTTATTGGCCAACATGCGGACATGTGACCGCTATTCCTAACGCTGGTAGCAGAGACAGATCATGAACATGGGTGGGGGGCGTCTTACTGTGGGATTGTTCTGCAGCCACAAATCATTTGTCACAGAAGGTATTCCAGAGTGAAAAGGTCGGAGCTTCTCGGTGAGCAGATGTCAAAACAGAGATGTGTAACTTCTGCAGACGACACTGACAAACACACAAACGGAGGGTTTCTCAGTGCAAGTGTCTGCTGTTGTGAAAGTTCAGCTCTCTGGTGTGAGTCACTGGCTCAACAGGCTCTGCTTGTTTCTGTGTGTCTGTGTGGGTTTGTGAGTCTGTGTGCGTTTGTGTGTGTGAGATGCAGTTTTTGGCGTTTCAAGCTAACAGTGCACATTTGCATTCATGTACATACTGTGGTTGGTCTCATTCTGCTGCTGCCTGCTGTGTTTGTGGCCATTTTGGGAGCAGAATGTGACACATATAAGAGGCTAATATTGGCTCTCCATAAATAACCTCTGCTCATTGGTATGCGTGCATTGCTTTGTGCACGACATGTGTGTTTCGGTGAAGGAGTGTGTGGCCTGGGGCAGGTGAGGCCTGCAGCTGCACATGCTCAGTAGCGGCGCAGGCTGCAGATGGGGGTGTCTGAATGACTTCCACCACACATTTGGAACGATGTATGATAGAGTTTCATGCAGATTGCTCCTTGGAGGCAGTCTGAGGATCGATAACCGCTGTAGACCTTTATTGAATGGATGTCTTGTACTGAGATCTTCCAGGCCCACAGTGGTCTGCTAACTGTTTAAGACCTGCTCTTTGCAGTTTGTAAAGCTGGTCTTTTATTGTAGGTGGTGATGGGAAGTTTACCTCTCCAGCTGTAAGGACCTACACGTCTTTTATTCTTTGAACTTCTGTGACGTGAAGGATGATCCCAGCTGAGTTGATCTGCTGCTTGGTTTTGTTTACATGAAGTCACGTGACTGTTCACATCTGGAGATTTTTTGTCTTTTTTGGATTTGAAAATGACTTCACGTCGTCAGAGGAGCGCCCCCTGGAGAGCCACAGCTGTCACATGCTCTCCAGTTTTTGAAGGCTGACATTGGAGGTTTGCAATCCTCTAAGGAGTATTGACAGTTATTTACTGTCGTCATTAGACGATGGGAGCGTTTCTGCTGATGGGTCGTGCTGGTACAGTTGTGCTTTTAGCACCATGAGTGTGAATGCATCCGTCTTTAAAGACCCACTCTGAGGAATGTAGTGTTTTTACCACATTATCTTGTGACATTTTTCTGATGATGGAGGACATATTTAACCTCTTAGGACCCGAGCTGATATTTGAGCTAACCATCTCAACATGGAGTCGCAGAGCTCCAGTTGAGCAGAACGAACTGCTGTGGAAATCTAACCCCAGCATGAGAGGTTAAATGAAATTAAGCGCTAAGCTCAGATACAGAACATTTCGTTGGCAAACTTTCAGCTGTTTTCCTTTGTTTTTCATGGAAAAATAGGAATGTTGAGCTTTAAGTTACTGGAGTTTCGTTTATGGACCTGAACTGCTCTTTTTGTTTTGCTGCGTGCCAACTAGGCTTTTGTAAAGTGTGAAGAGAAAATGTTTTACTTGTTGTTTCTGTGAGAAATGCAAACAAACGTCTGAATATTGAACATTGCCCGCACGTGTCTGA
Organism: Adrianichthys oophorus; assembly: GCA_036245035.1. Taxonomy (NCBI): domain Eukaryota; kingdom Metazoa; phylum Chordata; class Actinopteri; order Beloniformes; family Adrianichthyidae; genus Adrianichthys; species Adrianichthys oophorus. Next base: position 280,005 of record BSAI01000046.1, on the reverse strand, counting down.
AATTCGGACACATCAGCAACATTTGTGAGCAGACTTCTAGCTGAGATGGTTGGATTTTTTTTGAAGGACAGGTGTTTGTTAATTCATTAGATACAGATTTGTTGCAGACCACGCCCACATTTACTGTGCACATGTTAACAGGAAGGGATGCAGGACGGTTAACACTCTCTGTGAGGAGTTTGCGTGTTCTCCTCGAGCATGTGTGGATTTTCTCTGAGACTTACAGCTCCCTCCTTCCACTGATCCTTATCTGTCCATTATCCATGTGGCTGCATCCTGAGTTCAGTCATGAGGCTGATTGGAGCACGAGCCAGCTGTTTGGCAGGGCACTTCCTCCTCAGGTCTGCAGTCCATCCCAGGATTCTCGTCCTGTCTGGTCGTTTCAGACAAAGATTGGATTCTATTTGAATTGGTTTGGTAGTTTTTACAAACTGGCATGTTTTGGACGGCAGCCGTCTGAGGTAGATGTCGTGTTAAGGTAAATACAAAAACCAACCCAAGGCCAAATCTGAATTCCTCCCCTACCCCTCCAGTTGTAGGGACATTTGGAGCTGTAGAGGTGTCTGAAATTGTTTTTTTACGGGGTTGCCGTAGTGACTTAGGACTGGAGATCCCTCTGCCGGGAGGGTGATCTGCGTGCCACGGAGGAGAAATGCATTTCTTCTTCATTGACAGAAGTTTACATTTAAATGTAAGTGGTGACTTTTTGCTTTAGCGTGACTTTTTAAAGTAATAAAACCGATACTATATTTATTTCCAAGTGCAGGCAGCTCTGCGCTAACATAACTGACTGGCAACTATTGCTGACGTGGTGGAGGGCTAGTGTCATCTGAATTTAAAAACTCTATTTTTCCATAACTCTCTGCTTGGAGGGGTAAGTGTAGGGGTAGGGGAAGATTCGGCCTAACAGCTGATGTCTGTGATGAAGGAAAACAAGTTCAGCTCTGTTCACAGGTTTCGCTTACTTGAAGTAAGAGTTGACCTGAGGGAAGAAGCAGCTTTCTAACAGTTTCATCTTACAAACGGTTTGATCAAAGCATTGATGATTCCTTCCCAACACCTGTTGAACCTCCAGTGTGGGTAAAGACCACTTCCAGCCCAAGTTGGAATATCTGGTGAAGAAGAGAACTGTAATTGTTGCTGACGGCGGTTGGACTGTTGCTAGGCCTGTCCTCACATCGCCACCATGAACAGTAACACCATCTCCTCAGATACTTTGAATTCCTCACAAATGCCTGCTGTGTCTCTTCCATCTCGACGTCTCAGCCGGAGGGATGCTGCTTTACGGCGGCCCCATGGCAGCCAATGGCCTCACAGGACAAGCCCGGCTCTGCCAAACTTTTGCCTTGTCCTAAAGTTTCCATCTGGACTGTGTTTATGTTTGTAATGATGCTCTGAAACTTTTGTGTCAGGCCTTCCGTGGCTTTCTCCTCTCTGATTGGTTGGCTGAAGTGAAACATGGAGGCAAGCGCAGCCTGGACGAACACGAACGCAGGTCCACTTCAGAGCTGCTGCAGTTTGTCAAATGAACTTTTGCTTTCATTGACGCCCAGACACTTTCTGCTCTTTGGACATAAGAAGGTTTTCGAGTTGGGTGGCAGATTAGGAGAGCGGTCCACACTGATGGCTGGACTTTCATCTCAGCTAGTCTGCATGGTTAATCTGATGTGCGCAACTGAACCCCAGAATGGAGCAGTCATAATGGCAGGTGTTTACTCCGCCCACCTCCATGATGTTCCAAAACAGGGAAAATGGGTGGGACAAAGCAAAAGGAGATGTTTCAGTCCGTCCACTTCGCAAAATAAAAAACACCCAAATCAGTATTTGAGGAGCTAAACTGAATAAAAGTCAAACATCTGAGTAAGAAAAGACAGCTTTCAAGATTCAAACTGAATTCAGGCTGCACACATGCATTTATTTGGAGTTTTGAGCAAACCAGAGTCCAGACTCTGCTGCTTCCCATTCTTTTTCATTTGATTTCATTCTTTTTCATCAAATTGTAGAAACGGACCAAACTCAACAAAGTTTTTGTTTTTCCAAACAAAGCAAAGCCCTCAACGGGAAAGCAAACTGATCATATCAGATTTAAAAGTATTTGTAAACGTAGAACAACAAACCAGCTAAAAGAAGTCCCGTTGTCTTTCTTTTGACGCTCATTAACGCTGTATAAATGCTGCTTTTAAAGTTGCCATCACTCTTAGCCAATATGAACGTTTCTGCAGATATGCAGATGTTTCACCACACGACAGCAGTGTCTGTGGACATTCCTGCTGTGAGGAGCTGATCTCTATAAGACTCCACTGGTGATCGAACAAAAACCAAGATTTGGTTTCAGCCGACTCACGTTTAAGGTGAGAAAATGATTACAAATTTCTGTGTGTATGAAAAGTATCCAATAGAATACAAACCAGTATACAATAGAATATAACCACATAGATTACGATGGATGTGCAAGCGTCAGAAATCTTTTTGGTTTTTTATCAGAGCTTCTGTTCTGTGTCTGCTTCTGTTCGGAGCGTTTTCATTGGGTGGACCGAACAAAGCCCACTCCGTATTTAGTCGTTCCCCCCCCCAAGTTGCCCATGTGCAGCACATTGATGAGGACCACATCCGTAACACTGCTCATTGACTGAAGTTGTCACGGACCGTCAGCTCTAAACCTGATGGTGGCTGTTGTTTTCCTGTGTCAGATCCCCAGTCTCTTCATTCACGATGAGACCATAATGTGATCAAGATTCATGTCTGGCTGTTTGAGACCGTAAATTCTACTGCAGCGTCACTGCCCTTGTGCTCTTACAGTTGCTATAGCAACAAATGCTGGGAGGAGCCACGGATTTTTTCCCTTTCCAGAACAGAGGTGTGTGTGCCAGTCTTCCTTTTTACGTTTCAGAGGAAGTTTGGTGCTGACTGAGAGTTCCTGCAGCAGAACTGGAGGGACTCGGGAGAACCTCAGTGTTGTCTCCTGTACCCCACAACCATACGTGTGGCTCAAGCCGACACCGGAGTGACATTGTTTTTTTTTTCAGAGTTCACACTTTGGTATTCAGCATTGACGCTGAGTCTGCTGTGAGAGAGCATAGGATCTGGAGGATCACTGCTGCCCCGCAGACTTTGGGGTGAAGTGATCTGCAATCCTCCAGTGAGGAGTTGGGTGAAATGAAAAATAAGTCTGATCATGAATGGTGAATGAACTAGCTGGCATTCATGACCCCCCCCAGTACAGTCTTGGTGTGAGGGCTGCTCCTCGGAGCCGATGAACTCTGCTTTGTTCTGAGCAGCAGTTTGGGTGAACTGCGGGATGAACAGACATGTCGTTTCATTTCTGTCCTTTTGGTTTTGCACAGACATGTTGGCTCACTAACATCTCCTTAGTCAGCTGACGGTTGCTCGTTCTGGTTTGGGCGGTTTCACTCCATCTCGGGGCCAAACGCCATGATGTCTCTGTTTTGAAAAGACAGCTTTGGTTTCAGTTTGGTGGAGATCTCAGACACCCTCAGTCCATCCCAACCAACGCCTTCATGGGGGGATCAAACGTCCATGGATTTGATCTGTAGATGTCCGCCATGTCTTAGGGATTAGTTTTCATTCAAAGCTGTCATTTTTACACTCATGGTTGATTATAGAGTATTTGTTTCTGAAATGTGCCAATGGTGAACATGGCCACCGTGTTTCCCCACAAAATCATGGAACACATCAAGATCAATGTCATGGAAACGCGTTTGTGTCAAAGCTGGAGCTCGAGGCGTGTCTGACGGACTCTTGTAACCGAACCAGGGATTTGGGTTTCCATCTGAAGCCAAAGCAAACCAACCAAGACAAAAAATGTGGACTTCCTGGTCAACCCAAAAGGTGCTTTGTTACCGAGCGGATCGGGCCGTCACTCTGCCTCAGAGAATAGTGTTAGGGGACCTGTTGTTGTTGGATCTGATGAGGATGAAAGCAATCATTTCTATCAAAACTTAGTGATCAGAGCAGCTCGGAGTTTGTTCCCGGTGGCGATGGAAGAGTCCCATCGTCTGCGCCACATCCTGGAGTCATTTTCATCTTCTCTCCTGTGCAGATCATCACAATACTTCCAGCAGCAGTGGGCTCTCCTCTTCGTTTCAACCTGGACCCAGCAGTCTGGATGGAGTCACAGTGGGCTGGGTGTCCTATTACAGGGGATTGTCCTGATAAGGGCAACCATGTGTGTGTTTCTGTTTATTTTGTGGTGTTTCTTCTGGGATGCAGTCTGCTTAAGTGGATCTGTGGATGGGTGGGACTCAGTGTTTCCGTCTCTTTCACCAGAGGACTGCCCAGTGAAGCAACTCCTTGCATGTTACGTGCTCTCACGGCCAACAAGAAGTTGTGTGTTTGGATGTTTGTCAGCTTTGCATTCCATCGAGGGAGAGGGTTCATGGGAGGGTTGTAAACACTGCAGTGTGAGCGTGATAAGACCTCTGAAGCCGCTGTGTTTACATGGGTGGAACTATTCTGGTATCTGTCCAATGAAATCTCTCTGAGGTTGGAGACCATTATGCAGTCTGGGAGTTTTTATGGACTCACCCACTCACTCGCAGTCAGGCCTCGCAACAGCTTCTGTCTGAACTATATCTGTGAATCTGTAGCGCAGGTTCAGTCGTATCCACCCCAGTCCTCAAGTCAGAGCCAGCCCAAGACAGGAGGTGTCTCTGCAGAGCCCCAAAAACGACCGTCGCCTGGAGAAAGAAGACAGAACCTTAGGTCAGTCGTCCCCAACCCGCGGACCGACCCATGGGACGGTTGGTACCGGGCTGCAGGGAAAAAACATGAACTACATTTTTCTCCTTTTTTTCTAATATGTAATTTGAAGTCCACACCCCCACTGAAAGCGGGGTCGGGAGAACATGTCAGTCAAACGTTTTGAAATGTTTGAGACCACAAACTTCTACCAAAGTATCTGATTGGCGAGTTTATGACTTGAATAACTTATATATATATAACTAAATATATATATAACTAAAGGAAAACAATCATAGAATAAAAAGAGGATTATCAACAATATGTTATAAAAGTATCACAGCAAGAATGGTTATTCTGACCAATAGAATCCAGTTTACATATACAGTCAGTGGTCAAGTCGCTTGGTCTCGTGTCAAAAATCCATTTACGGCCCTCTTAAAGTGGCTGCACCAACTGCCAAATTGAAAGCTGTAAACTAGAAAAGTTAACACAAAAGCAAACATGTTACCAAAACCAGGGGTCTTTATTTACCTCGACTTTAGGAGTTGTATTTACCAAATATGGATTTCTTGCCACAGTTGTTCCAAGCGGCCATAATAATAATACAGAATATTCAGCAGCTGGCTGTCTAATGTTACCGGGATGCTGCTAATAAAGTTGTTCAAATGGTGCATTCATGCTTATCGTTAGATCCAGAAAACACCCTTTTTTGGATTTATCCTTCACACCTTGAAAGGCTGACGAGGCTGAAGTTAGCGTCTGATTTTTTAGCTTCCACTATGATAGTAATGGGTTAAGGGAAAATCTTGATAACATTTTAATGGTTCCTGCAGGAAATCTAGTGAACAAATAAAGTTTAAAGCAGCTGCAGAACAAAGAATAATTGGAGGGAAAAAGAACCACTTCAGCCTCATACAAGTCGCTCCACGAAAACATTGTCTGACATTAAACCGGTGGCCTGAAAAAGGTGGACACCAGTGCCGTAGGTGATGCATTTAATGCCAGTCAGGATATGACAGGTTCAGTCCAATTGAAAACAAATGTTTGTCTTCAAAGACTGCTTGAACTTCTGAAAACACAGTCAGGCAGTCTAACCTGCAGGAAAGGTTCCTGACATCTGACTGAAGCCATCTGTCAGTCTGCAGTTTTCCAGACTTCCCAGAGAAAACCTCACCTTCCTGTTTGCTTCAGCATCTTTCTGACTCTAGCTGCCTCGTTCATGACGGCTGCTGCAGGCAAAAAAAAGTTATGCAAATCAGGTGGAAATGTGCCACTTTTAACGCAAACATCTGTGTTTATGGAGGGAAAATGTGCTGAAGAAGCTGCTGCCTTTTGCTCCAACCCCCCAGTAACACTGAGCATGAATCTCTGAAGGCTTTGTAAAGGCTCGAAGTTAAAAACACACCGCTTCATCACACTGATGTGGCTTTTAAAGATCATTAGGAGGGATTCACCCTTCAGGCTCCGATTTAGATGTCAACTACTGAATTATTTGAACTTTTAAAGTCTGCATCTATCAAAAAAGATCTGACTTTTCAGTGATGCCAAGTTTACAACCAAAGCTCATTTCCATGTTGGTGTTTTTATCTCTGGTCAGAGGATGGTTTCAGGAGATGAGGGACAGGTTTGGGGGGAGGCTAATGCTTGCTATTTCATGCACAACTGAATGTCGTGATTTTTGTTTTGTTTTGTCAACATAGAAGATTGTGTTAAAATGACTGTAGTGCAGCTTTAGGTAACGGTTAGAGTGGATCTGAAGCAAAGAAAAGACATTTAAACTATTCCTCTGGGTAAAGCCAACTGAATACCTCACAGACTCTTCACCCAGTAGCAACTTTTAAAGATTTTGGGAGGATTTCTGAAGGAGGAGGAGGACGAGGCAGCAAAGGAGGAGGAAGAGGAGGAAAAAGACAGGCATGAGGGGGGAAAGGAGGAAGATGAAGAGGGAAAAAAGGAGTGAAAGGATGAAGAGTGAAAAGAGGAGGATGAGGAGGGAAAGATGAGATTCATGAGATGTTTTTGTATGAAGCTTCTTTTCCTTCAAGATGACAAATAAAAGAAACAATCACATGATCTAATGATCATTTACTGGTTCTGTGTCTGGCCAGAGCCAGAGCATCCAGCAGCATGTCCATCTTCAGTCTGGTCTTGATGGCAGGAATCCATGCTGATGTACTGAGTTTTAAACCAAGGTTACAGCTGCTCCTGGGTGTTGGGATCACAGTCTTTTCCCTGAAGCATGCTTTAATTTATTTTTTTGGATCGACTCAGATCATTCTCCTCAGCGTCTTCAGCAGAGACTGAGGAAGTGACTCGACATAGGAGATGCTCACATCCTCCTCTCCGGACAGAGAGACTACAGTGTCTTCTGAATAAACCCCCAAACTTCCAAGTTAGGCTTTGGCCTGTCCAGCACTCTCACAATTAGACATTCTTTGGATCTTCATCTTGTTGAGCACCCAGTTATGATGAGTGTTCAGGAACACCGAGCCTCTTTGCAAAAACTGAAAGCAAATCAAATAATTTTTTTCATTGGCGTTGGTGTTAGCAAATGGGATGAGCGTCCTGCTGCTGGACCGTTTTGCAGCTCCAAAACTTACATGATAAGTGGATCCTGCTTTAGCCTCAGCAGAAGCAGTGCAGTGGTGGACATGAATGCATGAGGACCTATTAGCCGACCTCTTCCTATTGTCTGTTAATGCAAAAGTAGCACACAAACATGCTGCAACCATCCCCGTATTTATCAAATCAAACTTCCTTTATAAAGCGCTTTTGTTGGTAACACAAAGTGCCTTTCAGAATAATTGGATTGTATGTTGAAATGCAAACAAGCCGCTCCTTGTTAAGATCCCTGTTGCTCTTGGAGGCCGACTACAATATTTTCCAGGTTGAATTTGTCAGCAAGGTAGGCAGTTGTCAAGCAGCTGGCTTTGAGATCAGAGGTAGCATCACAGAAATGGACAGTTGGACTTTGAGAGGGTTTGGCTGTGTGGCCTGACCACATTTCAGCAGTGGGAGACAAAAAAAGAAACGTTCCCAGGTCCTTTGTGTCCGTGTTTCTGCAGTGCTTGTAGCTCCAGTAGGTCAGTAAAGCACATGTAGGAGGGGATCCAGTCCTCGTTATCCAGGTTTTAATGCCTTGAACCCGGGCTTTTGACGGACATCGAATCATTTCCACATGCCCATGCTGCTGTGGTACAAGGCGTGGAGTTGACTTTGAAATGTTGGAACAGGTTGGTGGTGTTGACAAGTGAGGTGGGGACAGGGCAAGCGCAGGATGATATTTGTCGCTGCACGGCATGTTTTCTACATTTCCACACAATGGAACATCAGTAAATGAACAAATGAGTTTCCTTTGAGGTGACTCTTGTTATTTAAATCTTCTGTTAGTAGTTAGTTTTGTCAGACCTTTGCAGTTCCCACTCTTTCAGAGCAATGAACATTGCAGACAAATGTGTTATTTAGGCCTCACCAGTTTCACCATGACTGCAGGTTCCTCCCGCCTTACTTCTGTATATGGTTTGGATCATGTGTGTTCTGCCACTTGAAGCTGCAGGCCAGCTGGAATAGAGGAACAGTGACATTTTCTTTCTTTGTCTTTGCAGGCCTGTTATTTACACTGTATTAGCAGCTCACAACACCCTCATGCTGCAGCCTTGAAGCTGTGGACAACTTCTGTGTTGTGGCAGCTGGGAAATGCCTGGAGCTTTATCGCCACCCTGTGGCTGTGATGTCAAAACACTGCAGAGAAGAATTTCAGTTGGATGGTCCATACCTGCAGTCTTTTTGCTGAAGGTCATGTCTCAATTCTCTAGTCAGTACATAAGTGAAGCTGCGTTCTGTCTCAGTTCTGCAGGGATGCATGGATGGCTCAGCAGGCCACATGTGGTCTCCTGTTCCCCGGCTCTCCAGCGGTGCAGCTGGGGCCACATGTGAGGGAACCAATGCTCCATCTGTGCTTCTTGAAGCTGTGACCCTGTGTTTAGGTCCTTCATTGTGTTTGCTCCTAAAATAGCAATTCACAACCCAGGTTTGTCTGAAAGTGTTACACAAAGAAAGCAACACATATCAAACAACAGAACACTTTGAATTCTTCTATTCCCATGGTGTATTTTCTTCTTGGATCATCATATCCTACGCAGCGTGGAAATGTGACCTTTTTTGGCCACCAATGACCATACCCTCCCCTTTCATTCATTCATTCATTTTCCAATCCGCTTTATCCCTTTCGGGGTCACGGGGTTGCCGGAGCCTAACCCGGCTACTCATGGGCGAAGGCAGGGTACACCCCTGGACTGGTCGCCAGTCTGTCGCAGGGGACCCTCCTCTTGTAAACCATTTATACTCAGGCTAAGCAAGGAGCAGCTATTGAAAGACTCTTTCCTCCTCTCTGCTGTCAACCTTCAACTGTAAATGTGTGTTTTTCTGGTGTCTGTCTGGTCTTGTTTGGGATGTACTGAAACCTATTTCAATATTGGGTGAAGTTCTCCTTGTAAGATTAACTCTATTCTATTCTAGCCAAGTTATTGGCTAGAATAAGTTATTACAGCTGTTTTTACGCTGGGGGTGTAACGATCTATTCCAACAATCCAACCAGATCAATATTTCTGATTTATGTTGTTAATCAAATCAATTGATTTGAACTGACCGATACCATTTTAAAATAATTTCAAATGAGATAAATCAGTAATCGATCTTGGAAAATCCCATTTGGATTGAAATATGGTAGTTTTTTTTTTACTGATACGTAAAACCAACAAGAGGCATCACAGCGGAAAACACTCATGTGACGCAGCAAAAACTGATCAACCATCATTCCAGTCCAATGTGTGGAAACACAAAGTCATGTGACCAAACAGTGTGCTAGAATGTTCTAATAATGTTCCTTTGGATTGTCCTGATGCTGAAAAACAACAGTGGGCTGAACTTTATCAAACTCAAATGGGAAAGATGTCCTGGATCGGTCTTAGGTCAGTAAATCGGATCAAATTGTTTAAACTGAACCAATATCGAGAATGAGTCGAATTGTTAAATGAATTGTTTTCTGTAAGAACTTTGTAGTGTGAAAGAGGAAAGATCAGCGATGGGGTACGGGTGGGGGTCAATTGCCTCAGAGCACAGGAGTTTGAAAAAGAAGACGAGCACAGAAGAGGTGGATGAAGGAGACAGCAGTGGACTAAAGAAGGAGAAAATGTGACATTGGAGAAAAGAGACTTGATTAATGTTGGCTTTAATTACATCTGCCCCCTAACTCATCCAGAAGCTCAAGCATTGGAACACAAGAATGGTGCGTTCCACTTTCATGACGTCTCTTAAGGTCGCCGCACGAGAGTCAAGGGAACTGCAAGACACACCTGTGCTCCCCTTCAGATACCACCCTTACAGGCAACCCAAAAACCTGCAGCACTGATGCAGGGTCATGTGACATTTCAGAAAAGATGCACTCTTCCTGCAGGCTTCTGTTGCATCAGTGTCTCCTCCTTGAGGCAGTCATTGCAGATCTTGAGCTGCTTGTTTTTGTCTGTGCTGTCCCAGCTGCACGGTTTTACACACTCAATCTGGCCTCTAGTGTCTACATTTGCTTTATGGACTCATTAATAAGGATGCCAAAATAAATCACCTGAAAAATAACCACTAAATAAACTGCAGTCTTGATTCTGGTGAAAGAAATAGTTATCACGCAATTATTTTTCTTTAGCCTTGTTCAGCTTGTGAGAGCAGCTGTTCAATAAGGAAGGAAATGCAGGAAATGTTGCTGTTCCTCGCTCAGACCACCACAACCGCCCGTCAGCCTGCTGTTATCTGGGTGTCAGCCTTGCTTAGTGTGCTTGGATCTTCATGTTCTAAGTGGTCTGAGGCAGAGTGACTGCAGGGGTTAAACTACTGGAGGCTTGTTGCATTGAGAGCAAAGCTCTTTCTTAAACCCCTAGCATGATGTTGATGGTTAATGGTTCTACGTGGTCATCTGGGCAGGGTATGCGTGTTGTGAATGTCAGGCAACATAGCGTTTTGTTTTGTGTAAATAAGATTCCCAGCAGTTTTTCATCACCTGAAAGGCATTTTGACATGAGAGTGTGGTGGATAAAACCAGAGGAAGCTGCAGAAACAGCATGCAACCTGCTGAGAGGTGTTGGCATGGCAACCAGCTCCACTGCAGAACCAAGACCAATCCTTTAAGATGGGTTGAGCAAGCTGGTCAAAAAATCAGTCAATGAGGTTTTTTGGGATGGAACCATCCTCGATTCTTTTTATTCTGTTGTTTGATCTAATAAAACACTAGAAAACATTGAAAATTTAGAAGAAGAGGAGCAGCATCTGAGAGGAGATTGAAGGCATCACGCGTCTTATTTGTGCTATAACTTAAATATTTCACCAAATATACTTCAAGTGTACTAAGAAAACTTGAGACAAGAGGAACAGATCTGCAGTAAAATCCAGAAAGCCAGCCTTCCTTCAGCTTCTTGGCTCATCGATGGTGTCAGTATTAAACTAGTTTATAGTTTTACCTGCAGATTCTCAGCACATCCTGCACGATGTTCTTCCTAACACCTTTTCTTCCATTCATTTAGCCCTAAGGACAGAGTGCTCCCACACAGTGTAATCCTGGCTCTGTGTGCAGATTCCTTTGGAATGTTTGGCTTGATGTCCTGCACTTTATACCTGTAGGGTTCCTGTGCAGAAAGGAACCGTTTTCAACTGAAAACACCATTCTTCAGAGGAACAGTCTTCATCTACCGCTTTAGTACATTTCTGCTGCATATCCAACCTTTCACAAAAATGCGACGTTAGCTTCCTGTCTGCACTGTGTATTTTGAAGCGGCTCCTCTCACCTCCTGACTTGCATTTTAAGAGGATGCCCCCGTCCCAACAGATGGCCCATTCTATGGTTTGAATCCTAATCTGGCCTATCAACCCCTAACACGAGCTGATTGCGGTTCACCAGTGGGAGCTGCAGCCCATGAGACCACAGGGTGCTGTGTGGTCGTACCAAAAACCCTAAGGAAGGTGTCTGAATGTTTGGTGCACAGGTCCACTCCTGCAGGAACTGCTGTCAGTGAAGGAAAGACTTGGTCAGCTCCATCCATTTGCAGCTCTTCTTATTCAAATGCCTTTAATGTGCCACATTGGAAAGAAAAAAGGGGTTGGTGCTGCCAATAAAATCATTTTTGGGGGATTATTTACGTGTTTTGGCTTGTCTTGCAAGAAAATGTGGGTTTTTGTGAATACAAACTGAAAAAGTCACCTAAACTACAACAATCTTCAAAAATGATCGTTCACAGATCTTTTCTCCCACTAGCTACCAGACTCTGATAGACACTGGACACTTCAATGTGTTCTTTATTGTATTTTATTGCTATCTTTTGTCTGGTATGATCTGCTTTCATAGAGCTATGGCAACAAACCAGTTTTCCCATCATGGGATCAATGAATCCTTTATTCACTCAATCAGGAAGGAATTTAGATGCACCCTGTAAAAGATAAATGAAACATTTTTTATTTTTGAAGCAACGTGAACACGTCTAACACACTAGAACTATTGAGAAATTTGACATGAATGCAAAGTGTAGCTCGTCTTCAGCCGCATCACGGCGCCAAAGGGTCTAAAGAAAGAGATTGCACCAACTGTTTGGAGGTTTCTTTGTTTTTCATATCAATATTCCATTTACGAACTGTAAATGGAAGCTGGGGATAACGTTTCATCGGTGCGGTCATGCCAAGTTTGACAAAGCTTGTCTCACACGTCTGAGTTGTGTGGATGGGTGTCCCTGCACAGTTAGCCAACTGGAAAACAACCACCTCAAGTAGAGAATCATTGTCGGAGCCCCTTTGAGGCGAGACACCTCTCATCCGTGTTCTGTTTGGTTCCTATCACGGTTTTTTTGATCGGTCATGTGGGTTGATTGATCCCGTAAAAAAGTGCAAGTTGACATTCTTGTCCTTGTTTGGTTTTAGCTGCAGAGATTCAACACAATGACTTTCAGAGCACAACTTGCCACAACATCTCTGATGTTGCATTTGAGTTTAGCAAGTGAACACTTTCGAAAGCAAAGATAAACAAAAAGAGCAAATCCCTCATGAATGGACATTTGTGTTCTTCCACCTGAAAATGTGCACGTAAGAAGAGTTTGTGTCTCTAAAAAGCAGAAGATCTTCAAAGAAGTTTGAATTCCTTTAGCTCTGAAGGTCTGTGCACTAAAACTGTGCTAAGCTTTAATGGTAACGGTTCAAAAATGAAATTCATTTCAGATTTTGTTCATATGAGTAGGTATGAGTCGCCCTTTTTTCGCCCTTAATTCACCCTTAATTCGACCTTACTATGCCCTTACTTCGCCCTTACTTCACCTTTCCGTCACCCTTACTTCACCCTTCATTCGCCCATACATCGCCCATACTTTGCCCTTACTACGCCCTTATTTCACCGTTCTGTAACCCTTCTGTTACCCTTCACCTATTATTCACCCTTCCTTTGCCCCGCTTCAACATTGCTTTGCCCATACTTCGCCCATACTTTGCCCTTACTTCGCCCTTACTTTGCCCTTACTTTGCCCATACTTCGCCCATACTTTGCCTTGACTTCGCCCATACTTTGCCCTTATTTCGCCCTTACTTCACACTTCATTCACCCATACATCGCCCATACTTCGCCCTTACCTCTTCCTTATTTCACCTTTCCATCACCCTTACTTCGCCCTTCTTTCGCCCTTAATACGCCCTTACTTTGTCCATACTTCTTCCTTACTTTGCCCATGCTTCGCCCTTGCTTCACCCTCGCTTCACCCTTGCATCTCCCTTACTTCGCCCTTAGTTTGCACTTACTTCACCCTTCCGTTATCCTTTACCTTTCCTTCGCCCTTCCTTTGCCCTGTTTCACCCTTGCTTCGCCCTTACTTCGCCCTTACTTTGCCCCTTACTTCACCCTTACTTCGCCCTTACTTCACTTTTCCGTCACCCTTACTTCACCCTTCATTCACCCATACGTCGCCCTTACTACGCCCTTATTTCACCATTCTGTAACCCTTCTGTTACCCTTCACCCTTTACTCACCCTTCCTTTGCCCTGCTTCAACATTGCTTCGCCCTTACTTTGCACATACTTTTCCCTTACTTCGCCCTTACTTTGCCCTTACTTTGCCCATATTTCGCCCATACTTTTCCCTTACTTTGCCCATAGTTTGCCCTTAGTTCACATTTCATTCACCCATACATTGCCCATACTCCGCCCTTATTTCTTCCTTATTTCACCTTTCCATCACCCTTACTTCACCCTCACTTCGCCCTTAATACGCCCTTACTTCGCCCATACTTCGCCCTTACTTTGCCCATGCTTTGCCTTGCTTCACCCTTGCTTCACCCTTGCATCTCCCTTACTTTGCTC
>BSAI01000046.1:214813-265919 GCA_036245035.1 Adrianichthys oophorus | reverse complement strand
TGCCCTGCTTCACCATTGCTTCGCCCTTACTTTGCCCTTACTTCGCCTATTCTTCACCCTTACTTCACCTTTGCGTCACCCTTACTTCACCCTTCATTTACCCATACATTGCCCATACTTTGCCCTTACTTCGCCAATACTTTGCCCTTACTTCGCCCATACTTCACCCTTACTTTTCCCAAGCTTCGCCCTTGCTTCACCCTTCCATATCCCTTACTTCGCCCTTAGTTTGCCCTTACTTTACCCTTCTGTTACCCTTCAGCTTTTTTTTGCCCTTACTTTGCCCTGCCTCACCCTTGCATCTCCCTTACTTCGCCCTTAGTTTGCCCTTACTTCACCCTTCCGTTACCCTTCACCTGTCCTTCGCTCTTCCTTTGCTCTGCTTCACCCATACTTCACCCTTACTTTGCCCATACTTCGCCTTTACTTTGCCCTTACTTCACTTTTCCGTCACCCTTACTTCACCCTTCACCCTTCCTTTGCCCTGCTTCAACATTGCTTTGCCCTTACTTTGCCCATACTTTGCCCTTACTTTGCCCTTACTTTGCCCTAACTTCGCCCATACTTTGCCCATAGTTTGCCCTTACTTTGCTCTTATTTCGCCCTTACTTCCCATTTCATTCACCCATACATCACCCTTATTTCTTCCTTACTTCACCTTTTCATCACCCTTACTTCACCCTCACTTCACCCTTCATTCGCCCTTAATACGCCCTTACTTCGCCCATACTTCGCCCTTACGTTGCCCATGCTTCGCCCTTACTACGCCCCTATTTCACCATTTTGTAACACTTCTGTCACCCTTTATTCACCCTTCCTTTGCCAGGCCTGCTTCAACATTGCTTCGCCCTTACTTCGCCCATAGTTTGCCCTGCTTCACCCTTGCTTTGCCCTTTCTTCGCCCTTACTTTGCCCATGCTTCGCCCTTGCTTCACCCTTGCATCTCCCTTACTTCGCCCTTACATTGCCCTTACTTTACCCTTCCATTACCCTTCAGCTTTCTTTCGCCCTTCCTTTGCCCTGCTTCACCCTTGCTTCGCCCTTACTTCGCCCATACTTTGCCCTTACTTTGCCTATGCTTCACCCTTACTTCACCTTTGCGTCACCCTTACTTCACCCTTCATTTACCCATACATTGTCCATACTTTGTCCTTACTTCGCCCTTTCTTTGTCCTTATTTCAAAATTCTGTCACCCTTCCGTTACCCTTCACCTTTCCTTCACCCTTTCTTTGCCCTGCTTCACCCTTGCTTCCCCCATACTTTGCCCTTACTTCGCCCTTACTCCTTCCTTATTTCACCTTTCTGTCACCCTTACTTCACCCTTCATTCGCCCTTAATATGCCCTTACTTCGTCCATACTTCACCCTTACTTTTCCCATGCTTCGCCCTTGCTCCACCCTTGCTTCACCCTTGCATCTCCCTTACTTCGCCCTTAGTTTGTCACCCTTACTTCACCCTTCATTCGCCTATACTTCGCCTATGCCTCACCCTTGCTTCTCCCTTGGATCTCCCTTCGCTCTAGTTTGCCCTTACTTCACCCTTCCATTACCCGTTGCCCTTACTTTGCCGTTACTTCGCTACTTCAGCCTTTTGTAACCCTTACTTCAACCTTCATTCGCCCATACGTAGCCCATACTTTGCCCTTACTTCGGCCTTATTTTACCATTCTGTCACCCTTCCGCTACCCTTTACCCTTTATTCACCCTTCCTTTGCCCGCTTCACCCTTTCTTCACCCTTACTTCGCCCATACTTTGCCCTTACTACGCCCATTCTTTGCCAATACTTTGCCCTTACTTTACCTATGTTAAGCCCTTGTTTCATCTTCTCTATTGCATCTCCCTTACTTCGCCCTTAGTTTGCCCTTACCTTACCCTTGCTTCTCCCTTGCATCTCCCTTACTTCGCTTTTGCTTCACCCTGGTTTAACCCTTACTTTTCCCTTACTTCGCCCTTACTTCAATCTTACTTCTCCCTTACGACGCAATTACTTCACCTTTAGTTTTCCCTTACTTCAACCTTACATCTCTCTTTTTTCACCCTTACGTCTCCCTTTCTTCGTCCTTACTTCGCCCTTAGTTCGTCCTTACTTATCCCTTATTCCTTCTTCACCCTTATTTCACTCTTGCTTCACCCTTACTTCTCCCTTACTTCACCCTTGGTTTCACCCTTACTTCACCTTTTATTCACACATGCTTCACTCTTTTTTTCTCCCTTTCTCCTCCCTTACCTCATCCTTGCTTCACACTTACTTCTCCCTTACCTTTACCTTTCTTCACCCTTAATTCACCCTTAATTCAACCTTAATTCAACCTTACTTTGCCCTTACTTCTCTCTTACTTCACTCTTGCTTCACCCTTACTTCTCACTTATTTAACCCTTAAGTCAACCTTAATTCTCTCTTAATTTTCCCCTCCTCACCCTTACTTCACCCTTACTTTCCCTTGCGTGTTTTTCTAGCGACTGCTACCCACTGCATTTTCTCTTTATGGACTCACAGAGTGGTCTACAATCTTAAAATTTCTTGCGGGCCAGCAGTGTGCCCCATGGAATTGTGCCCGTTTTTGGCCAGGGACAGCCCGGATCCACTTGTAAGGTCAGTGGTGACTAAAACAGCAGAGAACCTGATGCGTTTAAATCTGCACTCACCTTATTCTTAAAGACAGCCTGATGAAATACATCTCGAAAAGCTTCTGTGAACTTCCCTTTTTTTAAACTGATTTACACAATTGTGTTTTGCAATATATTGAAAAAGGAAAAATATTTTTTTAACATTACGAATCTCCTTTTCTTCTGTGCTCACCCACAGAGTGCTGTGTGGGCAGGTCCTCTGATGCAAGAGTCAGAGCACAGCGGCTGTATGCGTGTTTACTTTCATTGTTCATGCTTTCTAAATCCCACAGACGAACAATTCTTTGCTCGGTCTGGAATATTTCAAGAAGAGGGAAACGGCACTGGTTTGTTGTCTTTGATCAAACACATTCATGCTGACGAGTGAATGGAAGAGCATTCTCTACTGTTCACAATATGGATTTTAGGAAGAAGTTCAGAAGCTGTGTGGATTTTAGTATCAACATTAATGCCAAATAAAGCATCAGAAAATCAAGAACTGCAGTAAAACTAACAGTATGTCACATACAATGGTTACACATTACCTGTCTCTGCAGCTTGACTCAGATGTTCTGTCTCTACTGTCCTCTGAGACCTAAAGGCATAAAGAAGACACCTCAAGAGCATGGCTTTGAAAGACCTGTGTGGGAAGAACCTACAACAAAAACAGGTCAAATGTCCTGCTCAAAATGTTTGCTTTTCAAATCAAAAATCAGTCAAGCTGACAGTAACAACCTAAGGACAAGTAATGTTCTTTTTCCCACCTGTTGCATCTGTAGACTCAGACCTCTGCTGGCTGACCAGTAGCTTCACCCAAAAGTCTGATGAGAACAAGCCAATTCGGTCTTTACTGTAGATGGTCTAGGAGAACAGGGGTTGTTCAATTTCACCCCTTTTTAAAATAAGAAATGTTTGTGACATGAAACTGAAGTCACTTTCAGCACAAACGGATCATTCATCACAGCTGCCCTGTGATTCAGAATGAACGCAATATTGGGTGAGGATTCGAATGCAGGTCCAAAGAAACCCGACTCAGAAATGGAAGCATTCAGCGCTGCTGGCTGATATGCAGCAGAGAGGAATCAATGATGACAGGAGGAGTCGCAGTCGGTAAGGCAGAGCTTCTGGGTCAGCAGGAGGAATGTGCGGCGGATGAGTTTATTTTCCAGCAGTTAAGTGTTAGCCGCCTCATAGTGAACTTCTCTACTCAGGACTGTCGTGCGTCACTCTTGACATTTCTCCTTCGTTTTCCCGCCATTGTAATTGCAGAATCTCTGTAAAGTGGGTGTCTAGTTCCCCCTTGGGGTTAATAAAGTCCTTCTGAACTGAGTGAAATTGTCTTGTCTGAGCAGCATCACCACCACTGGGGGCGTGGTTACACACCAAATCTGTTGATTGGCAGCAAAGGGAAAGGCCAGTGAGAATATGTGCCTTTGTGTGAGAGAAGGAAATGACTTCAAAGGATACGGCAATTCATGAACTGCACGTGGAAAGAGAAAAACCAGAGGAAACGAGTGAAATCTGAGCAGGGGACGGCACGTCCCGAGAGGAAAACCCCCACTCTCCCCGCAGACTGCCCTGCTCAGTGGTGGGTTTTCCAAATGTCCCTCTGCAGGGCCTAAACTTGAGATTGCATATTCAGACAAGTTCATTTTCCCTCACAGCTCTATGCAGAACAAACGGAGAGAAAACCAGAAAACATATAGTTAAATGTAGTTAGCCCTCCTTTGTGCTGAGTTTTCTCTGAAGCATGGCGTCCCGTGAATACGGGCAGCGCCGAGGGTTCTGTGCTCCATAGGTGTTTTAGTGACAGCCCCCCCCCCACAAGCCTGCAGGTGTTGGCAGACCACCGGAGCTCATCCCCGCAGCTGCTGTGCAAAGACGTAGTGTCATGGCGAGCTTTGAACAGAACCGGCGCTCAACACAAACTCGGCTGCGCTTTTTCACCACATACACTTACAGTCTGGTTTAAAGAATGACACTTCCACGAGTGCGTCGCCATTATTAGTGGAGCTGGTTCTTTAAGAAATCATGTATTTTGTGGTACAAGCACCGTATTTGTCATTGCCGTACCTTTTAGAAAGGCGCTTTGATGGAGAGAAAATAGTCTCATCCATGTGTGTAATTCTTGATCATGCAATGCATTTGGTGTGTGACTGTGTGCATTGTATGAGTTGCAAAAAAATAATTACACACACACACACACACACAAATTGGATGAGGCTATATTCTCTCCGTACACGTTAGCCACGAGAAAATCTACGATTGAAAAACATATATAATATACATATAATAGTATTCTCAAATATAAAGGCTACAAGCGGGAAAGAGAGAGTTTTCTTCACTTTACTGCGTTTATTATAAAACTTTTAACAGCTTTAACACTCCTTATAGCTTGATATTGTATGTTCATTTGGTATTTCCAAACATCTGTACATTTTCATCATGTTGTGGCTTGATGAACACATTTCAAGAGTGCACAACAACTTCATTCTCAGCAAGTCTCTGTTTTCAAGCTAGTTGTCAGGTTCAGATGACACAAAGCAACACAATCTTAGTTTTTACACAGTTTAGCTGGTTAACCTTTGGACGCACGCACAATTGCTGCACATTTTGTATAGCCTGAAAACAGGCTTAAAATTGTAGATACGAGCAGGTTGAACATGGAAGTTCAAAACACACATTTACAGAGACTTTTCATTTAAAGCAGTGAATGTGCATTTCCATGCCTTGTGTGAACATAGCAGAAGACTTTGCAACATAACTTATTTTCCATACAACAGACGCTGCAGAAGCAGCTGCTTCCACAGTTGAAGATAACCAAGAAGCACCAAAGGTGCCATTTTCTCAGAAGACCACTAGAGGCTGCTTTCAGAACGAGACCGTTTTCTATTGACTGCCATGTTAAAAAGTCACACTTTACACCAAAAGTAAACCTAAACCAAAAGTCTTGCTCCAAACCCTTATTTGTTGTTTGTTTTTGGATTTGATCCAATCTGAAATGTATGCGGTGTTATAATTTTTAGCAAATGTTGGTGTAATAAACATGGCGGACTAAGCCATTGAGGCAGCAACAGAATCCTCTGTCTGTACTACAAAATGTAATGAAACAAGTTTTTGAGTTTTGTTCTGTTGTTTGTTCACAGCAGCGATAATCCTTCACATAAAGCTCAAACTAACACAATGCAACTGAAACCTGCAGAGATCCATTCCAGTGATTTCTACTGAAGAACGTTTTGGAGCTGACAGTCTTCAAAATGCTTTAAAAGCAATTAGGAGAATTAAAGCTGAACTTCTTGTCAGTGCAAAGCAGCGCTGAACAATACAGCCTCATGATAATAAGGCAATCCAGAAAGAAATCTTATGATTACACACTGGAATGAAAATAACTTAAACAGGAATGAAAGTGTTTTTTGGAGGCAGTTAAGGAATAACTGCTTTCATCCCAGAATCAGTTTAGCAGAATCAGAAATCCTTTTAGTCATATGTGTCAGGGCTATATGCAGGTACAGTATAACAAATGTCCCAGCATTTAAGCTTGAACACAAAATGTTAATATTTAGTTCATTTGGGTTAGGACGTCAAAGCATTTTTTATTTTCTTTTTTATCTTGGTCACTTTTATTGTGAAAATCTCAAAGCCCTTAGAGCTAAACTTCTGCTGTGGAGCAGAGGAAGCGTGTTTGTTTGAGAGGTGATTCTATTCTGCATGTTTACTTTAGATAAGCTCTGATCTCAGTCTGTGTGCTCTGTAAAGTTTGTCTTTGCAGTTGGAAAAGATGCCCCCCCCCCCATCGGAAACATACACACGTGCACATGGATGCACAGCTGATGTGTTCGATCCAAGCTCTCTTATGAAATGAAAAAGCAGTTCCGGTATTGACTTTTATTTTGAAATATGAGGCACATTCATTTCCATACCACTAGAGGCAAATGACAAAATACAGCAAAAACTGAATGAATGTGCAATTTAGCTTTAGATATATACTTTCTATTTGTGACTGCTGCAGGCAGAAACTGTTTTTACTTTATTAGAGATCAAACTTCTCGAGATGTGGTTTTTTTTTTGATTGACAGATCCAACAGAGTTTCCAACTTCAATTTGTCCCGCCCCATTGCTGTTTTTAGTGTTGCTGAGGTGGGCGGAGCAACCTCCTGTCATTGTGCCCGCCCTCTCCGGGCCCTCTTTTCACCGTTCAGACGTTGGCATTAATCGGTCTGCTCCGCAGGTGAGTTGTCTGTCGGAGGTCTGACCTCTGGCTGCAGTTCAGACGGACCGTTACAGGAAAGAGCTCTTATGATGGTTGATTCTGCCGCCTCTTTTCAGCTCACAGTCAGGAAATGTGTGTGTGTTTTTGTGTGTGTGCATCTGTTTGTGCATGCAGACGTGTGTTGCCATGGCAGCACAGAGAAAGGAACATAAAAGTGAAGCTGAAAGGAGAAAACTGCAAAAAGGCTGACATCCGAGAAACATGTTGTAGACATATAAGGACCTGGAATAACATAGAAACATGTCGTTTACCTTCATACAATGATGTTTTTGCATATTTATGTGTATATTTCTAAATCAAAAATATTTCTATCTGTCACAGTAAAAAAATCAGTCCGAGATGGAAGACGAAAAACCCTTCATTCCAGTGGGTCAGTTCTTCCTTTTTTTTAGGAAGGTGTTTTATCAGGATCAGAGTCCTGCTTGTTTTGTGACTCCAGCCCCTGTGAACAGAGCAGCACTGACGGGAAGCACTAGAAAATATTGAACCTGAGCAGTCCCACCGGCGGCGCCGCCGCACCTCAATCCGGAAGCAGCCGCTGCTCTGCAAGGGATTGTGGTTGTTACATGAGCAGGGATCATTCATGTCTTATCAATTTAGTCACATTTACAGAAAAAAATACTTGAAACCTTTTTTTTTTTATTAACACAATAAATCCCACTGTGTTAACACGTGTCTGCAAATGAATAAAAAGAATCCCCTTCTCTCTTACTGTGAGAGTTCGGCAGCATTGAGTGCAGAGGTTTCTTTGTGGATCACTGACGTTGCTGTAGGATTCATCCTGTTCCGTGACATGGAGGTTTCACCAGCAGGTCATGTGGTCTTCTCCTCCTCGAGGGGCTTTCAGCAGGACTTGAATCTCTGCAGTGGAACCTCAGAGGGACGGCGGTAGAACCCTGCTGATGTCAAAGCCCGGCTGGGACAGGTTATCAGCATCGGGAAGGGCAGGGAAACCTCACTCCTGGTCTGGAAGTTTTAGATCTGTGTTGGATTTTGTTTTGATTTTAAAGTTGTCTTGTGTTTTCTCCTTTCATTGCTTTAATATTGACAATCATTTTTAGAGTTTTGGTTTTATTTTAAAATGTAATTGTTTGCCAGTTTTAGTCTTTTTCCATCTTTGTAAAGCCTCTCTAAAGGTGCTAGTTAGTGGGTACTTGTAAACAACATATTTTACCCAGAGTACACCAGTAAGAAGCCATGGATCCATGGCGTATACCTTATTTGAAACCCAATGTCCTAATTTGGAATAAATGAATGAACGTTTGCGTGCCAGAGGGAGCTTGAGAGTGCTGCTCAGTATCTTCTCTGCTCCTTGGGCTGCGCTGTTCCAGACAGGGATCTCTGTGTTGTTTTTGTAATCTGCAGGAGCCTTCTCCCAGTTTGGACTTACAGAACTGAGTGTTCCGGTTACCACATGAACCACCGGTTGACTTTTTGTACTTTTCCAGTACTTCTCACAGCTCGTGGTATTTCTCAATCTTCTCGTGACCTTTCTCTCTAATGTTGCTGTCCCTCTGGAGTTGCTGCACCTGTCACCTCCGCCTTCTTCTTCCTCCCCAGCACCAGTGTGTCGGCCCTGGTAGACATGATCATTTTGTCTGGGAGTCCAAAGAATCTTGTCTTGATCAATCTCAACTACCTTCAGAGAGGTTTCCCATCTTGGTGCTGGCACATAGACAGTATATCACTGGGCAGAATGACCCCTCCCTGCTGGCGTTCCAAACAGGAAGTTACTGCTGGTTTCAAGACGTGAAAATCCCATAGACTTCTATAGAGAAAAAAACAGCTGTTATTCTATTGGCCAGAATGACCTTTCTTGTTCTGATACATTTTTTTCTTAACATCTTTTTTCACAATATTTTTTCTTTATCAGAAGTTATTCAAGTTATAAGCTGACCAATCAGAAGCCTCAGTAAAAGCACGTGGTGCCCGCTGGCCCCTCCTTGAACCCTTGATTGACAGATTCTCCCGAGCTCACTTTCAGTGAAAGGGGCGTGGACCTCCAACAACCTCACTCATGATTGGCGACAGTAGTTGCCCTAGAAACGTGACTCAGACCGTCTCGGACCAATCGCTGTGGACTGGCTCCAGGTGCTAGCGCCCGCAATGCGGAACAATGGCCACTGAAATGGCTTCATTTCCCTGGAGTCAGAGGTAAGGCATTTTCTGTGGGTGCCGTCACACCTGCTGTGTCCATCTCTGTTTACGGTCTATGTCCTGCCACTACAAACCACCATTCAGAGAACTGGTTGTCCATTCAGACAGCAGGAATTTCAACATTGTGTTTCCTCTGCTCATTCAGACACTGCTATTTTAACTATTCTGGTATCAAAGGGTTAAGCTTCTTTTTGGCGATTCCTGCTTGTCTGAATGTGTGAATGTGTGTGTGAATGGGACTGTGACAGTAAAGCACTTTGGGCTTTCTAAGACGGTAGTGAAGTTCAATATTTGCCTTCTTTCCATTTGCTCTTTTTTTTCTTTATTCTTTCACGTTTATGTTCATTGCAATGAAAGATTCAGAAACTGTGAGCTCAGAACAACAGTAAACTTTCAGTGCGAAGCATCAATCAAACATTGAACATCCAGCAGCAGACACAGAGCTTGTTCTACTTGTGCTCAGCTTTTAAAAAATCGTTTTTATTTCCTTTAAAAATGGCCTCCATGTCAGCGCTGATGGCGGCCTCCTGACGCCCTGCTTCGTCTCAGTCCTGCAGCCTCATTGCTCTTACACATGTTTTCTCTGCATGAGCACCTTTCACTCCCTCTGTCGTCGAGTATGTTACTTCATGAATAAATTTTGTGCGAGTGATTTTCTTTCCGCTAACTCGAACCGAACAGATGAGGCTCTGAGATGGCAGAGACGCTCGAGAAGTAAAGTGCAACATCAATAATGGAGGTTGCAGCTGTTGGAGTGGCTGCATATCCGTTTTTCAGTCCGGTACCTTTTGCAGTTTGGGGGAATGAGATGTTCTGATGTCAGGAACTTGTGTGTCACAGTTTTTCTGGAAGTACCTCGTTTGAACATTTTTCAGGGATGTGCTTTGCAATGCCTGCTACTTTCTGCATGTGGAGCTAAAATATGCATTTAAAAAACAGCTCACTTTGCTTATTAGACACTTTTTGCATAGGTAAAAATGACGTTTTTCCTTGAGGAATCAGCAGTATTTTTGTTGCTTTAAACCTCCTGATGGCGTTCCTGCACATTTTTTGGTACGCTCTTTATGCTGATGACACTTTACTTTGGACAGGAGTTTAGCAAAGCGAAAATGTTTGAGCGCCTGACATTCTTTGAAGTATTTCAATGACATTAAATGCAAACAAACCATTTAACAAACATTTAATTCCAATGGCCAACTGCTCATTTTTGCTCAGATAAAACAGATGCATTTAAACACTTTTTAACAAAATACTGTCCATTTTTCACACACTTCATTCTCTTTGAAAACAGCCACAGTCTCTTGTCATATTAGCCAGACACAGTTGTTTCATGTTTCACTGAAGAAAAGATGTTAATTTCCCCATGTCCTGGAAGCGGTGGCCCTCACGGTAAACTTTTCATTTTTATTGATAGTTGTCATTTTATAAAGGAGCTAGAAAGTGTGGCAGAAGGATTGCACAGGTTTACGGCAGCGTAAAAACGTAATTTAGCCAACCATTATAAAAAAAAATTTACACCGTTTTTAGAAAATGCTGGTGGCCGCGTATTTTTGATGTTGTGAAAGGAGCCTGCGGTTTGCCGGGAATCAGAACTACAGGCCGGACTTTGGACATGCCTGGTTTAAGAGCTTCTGAGTGATGGGAAACGCCTGCTGTAGCTTAGCCTGGAAATAGAGGAAAAGTTCAGCTGCATTTTGTCTCTCATTCAGTGCATCTTCATTTCCTTTAACTGTAGTTCTTTTCAATGAGTTGCTTTCATCAAAAGCAGAGGATTTTCATGAATTTTAGATCATTTTCTCGTCTTCAGTTATAGAAAGAAGCCTTTCTCTTCTCTCAAATGAAGACATTTGTTTCAGGCATCAACAATAGGAAAAAGACAGCAGAACACAATCATGCTAGTACATAATTCACACATTCCACCGGGACAGCACACTACAACACATGGAAGAAGAGGGAGATAATGCACATTTTCACATCAGAATTTAAATCAAAAGCACTATTAGAAATAAAGAAAGAAAGTGCACCGATTTAAAATAGCATTAAATGACCGGTAACTGATCCAGTTCATGGTTAGCAGGTTGTTCTCACTGAAACAGCCCTGTTTACCTCCCTGAGCCGGGCTGCAGTTACAGTTTGTTCTCCATTGATTCAACTTTGTGACATTGAAGATTTCTTTTTAAATCTAAAATGTTCCTTCAGAATAATCAAACCAATCTGTTTCAGTCTATATGTATTTTAGGTTTTTTCATTAACATTAGAGTCCGCATTTTTTCCAATCACAGTTTGTTTGATCAGTTGCTCCTCGTCCTTCATCTGTGGACAGAATCTTGAGGACGTCAAACAAACATCTCAGGTTTAAAACGGACAACTGTTTTTGTGCAGACTCAGCTTGACTCTAATTAAGTCACAATGAGATTGTTTGTTGTCAGCAGAAGATGGACTGATGTCCCTGAAGGGGGAGCTGCTGCAGCTGGCTCTTCATGCTGCTCGGGTCTCCTGCTGTATGGTGCCACACAGGAAGTGCCCAGGGCTTGTTCCTTTCTGCAGAGACGGGTTTTCTCCATGTCGAGGCTGTCCGACACTCTCCCCCTGCCTACTTTGAACTCTCCGCGTGTCGTCCTCCTCCCAATAATTGCTGTCTTCAGAAGGAGGGCAGGGCGAAGCGGCGGGCTACCTGGGATGATTCCACTGCGAGGTGCAGCCCATCAGAACAGTCTTTGATCCCACATCTCTTTTAGTAATCAGTTGGCTTAAGGACCTTCCTGCTCCTGCCGTCTTTTAATTACACACTCCAGCATCAGGCAGAGCCAGGAGGAGGCGGAGCAGCAGGAGGAGAGGCGAGTGATGCTCTGCCTCTGTTCACCTACACATGGTTCTGCGGTTGGATCAGATTAGAATTTAAATCTTTAGACATAAAAAGCCTCCTCCGTTCACATTTATTAAAATAATGGAAACTACAGCTGAACACAATGGGAAATTCATAGACATAAAATATTAGAGAAACTAGTAAAGACATGTTTGTCCTCTGAACAGTCACTTTGTCTCAGTGTAGTCCTATAAAAATGTCCACTAGATGGAGACAGAGCCGTGAAGGAGGGAGTGCACAGTCTGTATTTTACGCTTCACTTTATGAATTTCAGATTTGACAGAAACTCACAGGAATCTATCAGAAACCATTGAGGTGAAGCATCTCAATCCCATTGACTCCCATGTTACAAAGTCCGTTTTTACACAATCAAAATAATTATCTTCAGTTGCGACTTCAGGCGTGTTTTTCACAGACACTGCTGGATCTCCAATTCATGGGGACTGTGGAGAAGTGTGAACCTTTAAAAGATTCATTCCAATAAACAACCCAAAAGAACAGTTGGAGAGATACATAGTGTGACTGCAGCAAACTCCACATATCCTCAGATATTTGGATGCAGTCCTGCTGTTGCTGGTCCATGCTTGTCTTCACTTCTTTCTGGTTAATTTACTCTGTTTCTGTGTTTCTGTAGCCACAATGAGCGGAAGGTGACCTGTAAGCACCCTGTGTCGGGCTGCCCCTCCCAGGACAACTGCATCTTTGTGGTCAGCGAACAGTAAGTGTTTCAGAGCGCCTCACCGTCTGACCTGAGCCCAAATGTTCCACATCACTGTGCAGGCTTCTTTAAAGCAAACTTTAGCTTCATCTTCTGGACACAAACAAGCGGTAAGAGGTGAACTTTCTCTCTGAACTGATGCTTTCCTGAACTTATCCTGACGATCACTTAAATTACTTTCCTTTGCCGCTGCAGTCGAGGTCAGTGGCCAATCAGTGACGTGTTCTCAGGTTACCATGACAACGGGCCGCACCACCAATCAAATAGTCTGCTTTTTGTGAAAAAGCAATCCAAACTGAAAGAATAACAAGAGTTTTAAAGTATTAAAAATCTATGAAATACTCATGTCTTTTGTAAGTGACCGTGGGATAAGTGAGAAAGTGTCAGACGAAGTGTGCATTTTCAGAAATGAACGCAGGCTGTGGAAGCCTGAACGGTCTGACGCAAAGCGGAAGACGGTCGGCTCTCACATGTAATTACTCGGTGTCAAATTAGTCGTGTGTGTTAACGCGTGAACTTTGACTGCCCTCATGAAAGTATAATAATATGACGTTCAAAAATAAGATTGCTTTCATGATGATGTAAAACTGGGTTTTTGTACCAGTGTGCCTTGACAGATGTCCAGGTGTGCCGCCAGCAATTTTTCAATGTCCCCTAAATTGGTCTAAAAAAGCAATTACCATTGCCAGGAAATCAGCTCATCCAGGTTTCACACTCAATAGTTAGGAGAATGAAAGATCATAAAAGACTTTTTTCTTTGCATTTATCTGATTTCTGTTCAAGACACTTTGATCAGAATTTAGCCAAAATTCTTGATGTCGGACCGTTTAAGCTGTCTCTGCCAGTCATTCACAGAGGCTTACTCATATGTGGCATCAATCCAACCAATCAGACATTATAACATCCTCACCTCCTGGGGCCGACTCTGTTCATAAAGTCTCTCAGTTCCAACTAAAGGATCAGCTTCCGGTTGTGTTTAGCCACAGTTTTTACAGAGTTCTTTACATTGTCGGTTTTTGGTGTGCCTTGTGGTTTCTATCAAGGAAAAAATGAACCTCGGATCAAGAAAAGTCTGTTCCAGCCTTTATGTTTCTGTTTTTACCTTTTCCCTTCTGTTTTACCATGTTTCTATTCATGTTTTGGTGAAACACTTTCGTTAAAGGGCCATAGACATGAAGCTGCCTCAGCAAACAACTTGTGTTTTTCAACAGCTTAGTTAAAAATTGGACATAGTCTGCACGTCCCTGTGGTAGGAATAGTAACGCAAGAGCATTTCCAGCAAAAAGAAAGTGTGTTTATCGTTTGTGGTGCCGCATCCCAAACACAACACATCTGGAGAAAATGGTTGTTGTGCATATTTCTACTCTTTTTACAGCTGAAAAAGGACATGTCTATGCATCTGTAGTAATCAGACACACTCTCTCAGCACATCTAATGCACCCTGGTCCATTACCATCATTGTTAGTTCAGTTCTACTGATGACTGCTTATTCATTACCAGGCTGAATATTTGTAGTCTTTACTGCAAATGCAATTGTTCTTGTAGAGAAAGCTTTCAGCTGAACATGTGTCAGAGCAGACAGGAGAAGTTGGAACAGAGGCTTTTTTTCTGCTCTCTCAGTTTTCCATGTTGTTTGTAAGTGAATCCATGTTTCCAGGATCAGCAGAGTGGATTTACAAATGCAGAGGCAGCCTCAAAGGTTCAGTTCTGTCAGTCAAGGTTCCCATTTGAACAACCAGAGAGTAGAAACAAGAGCATCCCAGAGGGAAGATGATCTGTAGACGGGTCTGGAATATGCCTACAGTAATTTTGTCAAAGAAAATCTCCCAGGAAGAAGCAAATGCTGCACTTCAACATAAACTAGTGGGGCCTGGTTGCAAAAACATCTTTGTCTCCAAACACAGAAAATGAAGGGGAATCTGCAACTGGAAGGCTGGATCAGGTTGATAAATGCACACACGCCTGTCAGCAGAACATCTGGACAGGTGTAGAGGCCAGCCTGTAGCTATCAAGCTACGTTCACTCCCGGCATTTGACACGCATTTAGCCCATGGTGTTCATGCTGGACGAGCAGGGAGGAACTTCTGTTTCTTTTTTTTTAATGTTTACGAGCGCAGGCCCCCCACCTACAGTTGGAAGAGGCTTGGTGTGAAATGTCGAAGCGATACAAATCTGGCGAATCTCGCTCCAGGCTTTTTCTTTCACAGCTCTGTTCCAGTACATGTATGCATCTGTTTATGTATCTTTTCTTCAGGGGTCTTTTGGCTTCTTTATGCACAATAATATAACATTTTACCGGGGGGTGCACAAACTTTCCATCTCCACTGTAAATGAAAAACTTGGTGTCATATTGTTCCTGCTGGGCACACATGGTTAGGAAGCCTTCCATACATCACTACCAAATCCAAATCTAACACCACCACCCCCTCCCAAAAAAAAAAAAAAACAACATTAACAAGCAGAAATGGCTGCAGTGGTCCAGACATACACGGAGACTCATTTTCAAACAGTTCTTCACTGATGACGGTCCAGATGGATGGAGTAGTGGGTGGTTGGTAGATGGTCACCATGTCCCCACAAGGCTGTGACGTCAGCAAGGAGGTGGTGGAGTCATGGTTTGGACCAGAATCGTGAGGAGAGAGCTGGTCGGCCCTTTAGGCTCCCTGAAGGTGTGAAAATGACCTCTGAAAAGTAGGTGGAGCTTCTGACTGACCACTTTCTTCTGTGGTTTCTTCTGTAACGCAATCATCTTACTGCATGACGATGCTCCATCTCCTGCTGCAGGAACACTCCTGCATTACTGGACATAAAAGGAGATAAACTGATGGTGTGACCCCCATCCTCCACTGACCTCAACCCTATTGAGAACCTTTGGAACATCCTCAAGCCAAATATCTGTGAGGATGGGGGGCAGTTCACATCCAAACAGCAGCTCTGGAGGATATTCTGACGTCCTGCAGAGGAATTCCAGCAGAAACTCACAAGTTCACTGGATGGAAGAACAGTGAAGCTGCTACAAAATAGGGCTCCTGTGTTCAGATGGAACTGGACCTATGAAGATGTTTCTGATTGGAACAGCTTTGATTTCAGTAAATATGACCTCCTAATGCAGCACATTCAACCAATGATCATTTTCAGATCTTTACAATCCATCAGATGTTGTGTAATAATGTGGAACAGTGCATTTGAAGGATTTATGAACTGACTGTCAGTTGCACTGAGTATCTAGAAAAATCAGAGAAAAATAGCTTTTGTAGCGCACTCTACACAGACCTTTCATTGGAAGGGGTCGCTTGAACCTGCGTTGCCGAGAACGATGTCAACGTAGTTTCAACAGTGTTTCCAAGGCAACTCCCACAGTGTCAGTCTCTGAGACTCTTCTTGAACATCCTCACTACTGCAAACTGAATCCTGAGGGGAGTTTTAAGCTGAAGCAGCTGTAAGTTTGGGCTTTTTGTTCATTTATAATTGTCTTTTGTGACCAGAAATGTTAATCTGTGGTTCTACTGCTGAGAGCAAATGCTTTGTGCAATGAAGAGCATCTGCGCTTGCTGGAGTGCTCTACAGAAAGAGGCAGGTTGTGAAAACACAAAGTTTTATCAACAAAAAGAGGAGAACCAGCTTTTGACTACAGAACTGAGACAAACTGAAAGGAAACAAAAGATCCCTCTGACATGAACACCATCAAAGCCTGAAGAAAAGGTTGTTCTGTTTGCTCTCACATCCTTAAGATGTTTTGTGTCATTTCTATCAAATGTCATTTGCAGGTGTTTACGTTTTATTCCTTTTTTTTCATTTTGTCATTCTGTGCTCCTTCTTTTCCCATTTTCAGTGTAAATTGTGGAAAGTTTGTCCGTGCTGAGAAAGCCACTCTGGCCAGGTAAACGTCTTCGAGGCTTCTGGTCTAACATCTCACAAAGCTTCACTTCTTGGCAGCCTTGTCTGCTGCTGTCAGCGGCCTAAAACTTGACCACGCGGAACTAATTACCGTTAAAAAGCAAACATGTGCTTGGCTTCCTAACCAGCCAGTGAGAGGATCAGCGCTCACATGTGTAGGCTGTGAAAGCCTTCCAAAAGATCATCTGTGGAGCTTAAACTTCAGTTTTTGTTTCTTCCTCCAGAAACAATCCTTTATGAAACTTACTAAAAGAAAAAAACGGAGGGATGTCTCGCTGGAAAATGGTCATATTGATTTTAGGTATTAAAGTGTAGTCTGATGATAAGTGATCTTAAAGTCGTACAAAGGCAGTATTTTTAAACAGCACAATGCTAAATCTCAAAAATACTTTTTTTTGTGCATTTCTTCTTCATTGTAATCATTACACTAAAAATAAAAGTGAGTTTAAAGTCCCACTCCGATCCTCTTTTCATCAATTGTAAAATCATTCACGCTGGTCTTTTATTTATGATTATCCCGTTAGCCTGTGACGTTTTTTAGGACATAGTTTCTGCAGAGCAGCACGAGTTCATTACAAATTCCCCTCTGAGTTGTGGGCAGGATTGTTGGCGAGGAAGTTGCCCTACAATGATATCCCATCATTCCTTTGTTTACACCCTGTCCCGGTAGTTTACAGCCCCTTACCAACAGGCTTTTTTTTTAAAACCAAGCTAACATTAGCGTAGCAACAAAAATTGGCGATCAAAACCGGAGCTATCCAGGCGCACAGTCTTGAGCCAGATGGGAACTCGGACAAGGAGAACTAAAATGTTTTGTATCTTTCACACTAAAAGGCGCACCTACAAAAACTAAATGTGTTGTTAAGAAATGACAGTGCTTCTTAAATCCCATATGGATTCATTCTGGTTGTGCTTACTGATGCACTCTGACACAGTTAACATATTGTCATGATAGACTATGTTTTTGTTCTTTCAAGTGTTACCAACAAGTTCTCGAGTTACAGCGAACTCAGTTTCTAAGGTCTGACTGACTGACTTATCTCTGACTCTTTTTCTCACTAAATGCGCCTTATAGCTCGGTGCACCTTTTATATAACATAAGTTAAAACATAAATCATTTATTGACAATGTGCTTTATATCCAGCATGCCCTATAGTGCGGAAGATACGGTACATAGATTTAGTCGTCTACAATGGACGCATCAGAGTGGGACGGAGAAGGGAGCTCATGGACTTCCCAGCGTCTTTTTTTACATAACAAATGCAAGATTTTTCCAACTGCATTTTCTGTCTGCTCCTGATTCACAAATTGAGCATATTAATACTCAGAAATGCAATTTTAAGTGGAATTATCTTTATATATGTCCTCAGTCATCAGAAACATGCCACAATAACCTGTTAAAAACACCATTTGCTTTGGAGTGGGCCCTTAAATAGAAATAAGTTTCACTAGATTTACTACGGCACTTTTTTCTTATTAAAAAGGAAAATGTTTTCTAAAACTGCAGAGCAACAAAGATCCAGTCATCTGTAGATCAGACGTCATCAAAGTCAAAATGTAAGCAAAAACCAGAAAGGAGCTCACACAAATGCCAAAACTGCCTCTGGTGTTCCCTTGGTCGAACATAGTCAGTCAGCCTGTGGACGTTGGCTCCATCTTTCATCTAAGCCATTATGGGTTCCACAATACTGCTGTGATACTGAATAGGAAGCTGTAGTATTCTGAAGTATCAGATGTTCTTTTTACAATTTGAACAACTATAGGGGTGTAACGGTTTATTTTAACAACCAAGAGTTTCCACACTTTGGACTGTAATGAAATCTTGATCATTTTTTTCTGCCATCACGTGTTGTCCGCTGTGATGGCACTTAGTCATTTTTGTGTTATAGTAAAATAAACCTACCATGTCTCAATCCAAACGGTATTTTCCAATATCAATTCGATGTATCTCATTTTGAAACAATTTTTAATAGTATGGGTTGATTCTATCCTGCCTCAGACAGACCGATCTGGTTGGATTGTAGGAACCGAAATAGATTCCTCGATTCTTCGTTACACTCCTACACAGCTATAACAAGTGGCTCCATCTAAAAACAAGTTCCTGTGAAGCCCTTATGGAATGGTACATTAAGGAGACATTTTTGTGGGGAAGCCAAAGTTTGACCCTGTTAACCTTTGAATAAAATACTTTAACAAAGCCCCTGAGCAATGTCTAAGGAATAAAACAAACTGAGCCCCATCATTTTGCAGGATCTTGGTTGAGGTGACAGAGAAGTCACTTTTGATCGTTAAGTCATTTACTGGTTGGCCAGATTAGAAACATTTTTTTAGGTATACTGTGGAAGAAGCAGGGATCTTCTCTGAAAGGTTTCCTTAAACCACAAAGCAAAGCATGGAACCGCATGCTGACAGATCCCTGCTTCACAGCCTGCACACGAGCGTCTGGATCCTCTCTCATGTGAGCAAACTATCAGGCTTCTGCCAGTTCAGCAGCATTGATTTGTTCAAACCTCTTTGATGTGATGCAGATATTTTCAGTTTTTACTAATCCGTTGCACAGCTCCAACTAAAGACATAGGCATGCATCCACAAAACCTGCATTCAGTTTGACTTCAGACTATTACTTTTGCTGCTTGTTCGTGGACAAAAGCTCTACACACGCATGAAAAGTACATTTGTTTATACTGAAGTTTGGTTTTAGAAACTTTCATCCCTCCTTATATTTGTCTTTTAGAATATTCTGGGAAAAAGGAAAAAAAGGAGAAGGAACAGCTTTGAAATCTTTAATTATATGCATTTTTCCACTTTTCCCCCTCAAATTTCATTTAAAACTTTCCATTCAGCTTAATTATTTGAATAACTTAAATCTTTAAATGACAGTTTACCCAAAGATATTACAATTGTTTAAGAGATTTTTTTTTTTTTTTTTTACTATTTCAACCAGTAAAGCAACATCAAAGAACAGCAGTCCAATGTTTGGTTTGCCAATCCTGAATCTGGGTATCTGCAGGGGGTTGTGTTACAGTCATACTGGATCAATTATGACACAAATTCTTAATGACTGCTGGAAAAATTCCAGTGATGAAGAAGTTTGATGTTCAGAACTGGAATGTTGGAGAACAGAAAGTGGAGGACTTTGACAAATGGAAGGAAATGTCAGTGATGGAGACATTTTTCCAGAAAAGAAAGGAGCATAAGGAGACAAATGAGTGGAGGGAGGAGGACACAAGTAAATGACATTCAGTGCAGGCAAACTTAATCTAAGAGAGATCAGTGAGTGTAAAGCTGTAGCTGGAGAGAGATAGCATAACAAGACACCATAGGATGGTGGCGTAAGGTGACTCTGGTGGTGAGGAAGATGAAAAGGGCAGAGCAGAGGACCAAGTGGGGGAAGATGAAAAAGAGTGTTGTGTGACTTTTAGGGAGGAGATGAAACAGAATTTAGGAAACCAGGAGGTTCCTCCAGATGACTGGACGGCTAAAACTAAAGTGATGATGGAAACGGAGAGGAAGGAAGTTGATGTTTCATCTGAAATGAGGAAAGCAGATACAGGGACTTGGTGATGTAAGGAAGAAGTTCAGGAGAGTGTTTGGAGGAAAACGTTTGCTAAGGGAAAGTGGAACACAAAGAGGACAGAAGACAAGAGTACACGGAGAAGCAGCACAATAGAGGTGGAGGTTTGCTGTGGAAAGGACAGAAATGAAGATCATCTGCAGCAGAGTATCTGTGTGTAAATGAGAGGAGCTCAAGAAGAACGGTGAAGTTACAGGGAGCAGAGGGGGAGATGGTGGAGGACGTTATGAGCTTTGGGTCAACAGTTCAGAACAACAGAGTGTGGGAAAGGGGTGGAGAGGTGTCTGCAAGCAGGTTGGAACGGGTGGAGGAAGGTTTCTGGTGTGATGTGTGACTGAAGAGTGTCATCAAGAATGAAAGGAAAGGTGTCGCTGACTGTTTTGAGAACAGCATGATGTTGGTTCAGAGACTCTGATGCAGAGACAGGAAGCAGAGATGAAGATGCTGAGATTCTCTTTATGAATGACCAGGATGGATCAGGAATGAATCCATCAGAGGAACAGATCATGGTAGATGTCCTAGAGATACATGCTGTACGAGGGAAACAGATGGAGATGTTTGGACACGCTGAGAGGAGTGATGCTGTTTGAAAAAGGATGCTCACGTTGGAGCTACCAGGAAAGGGAGGAAGACCAAAGAGGAGGTTCATGAATGTGGAGAAGGAGGATGGAGTGAGTGAGAAGGATGGGGCCAGGTATTACCTAAAATAAAAAAAAAAATAGATTTTTCTCCTCTTAGCTGTTAAAGGCTGTGATGTTTGTCTTTAATATACATTAATATCTGATCTGTAGATCCAGTAGAGCACCAAACTGTATTCTCTCCTACCAGATTGTATTTTTTTAAGCATTTTCAGTGGTGGGTGGAAATCCAGGTGAATGTGCTAGCTGCACTCCAGGCTTTTGTTTTTTCTGTGCAGAAATGTTCCTTTGGAAAAATAACTCAATGTATTTCAGTGCTTTTGTGGCATACAGCAAAAATCAAATGTTCTAACTTTTTTCCATTTGTGACACATGTTATAATGCTAACATTAATCAGATTTGTTAAAATAATAAGTTTATTTTAGGTCAGCCTATGTTCTGCTAACAGAAGTGAAAATAAGACTTTGTCCAAAGTTTAAGTCTGTTCCTTTCTGTTGTGAAGTTATTCTATGTACACACTGAATATTTCATAATGTTCAACGATGCACTAAACGGGCACTCTTGAATGTGCTTTTAGCCTGTGGTGTTCACACTGGACTGTCGCTACACGATACTAGCGCATGTACTCGCAGCTGGAAGAGGTGTGAAATCTCTGAGTGGTGCGAATCTTATGAATCTTGCTCCGGGTCTTTTCTTTCACAGCTTTATTCCGATATGTCAAAGACTTGGTGCCACATAGTCCCAGCCGGACACAAACCACAGTTATTAATTCCACTCCATGATCATTTTTCAAACGGTTAGTTTTGAAAAGGGCGCTATCCATAATCCTCTACCAAATCAAAGTCCCTGATTGGTCAAAGTTAAACTTGTTTAACTTTCAAAGCACTTTCACCGGCCATGCATTTTGTAAATACAGCCTGAAAATTGACTTAAAAATTTGTGTAGTGACGTCTCCATGCAAGAGTTTTTAATGCGGAAGCCTGAAATTCACATTTATGTGCGTTTACATGGACTTTTGTTTGGGAGCGGTCGCTTGAATGTGCATTTTCAAGCCCGGTAATTAGCCATCTAGTAGTTGCAATGTAAAGAGTGTTAGTTTTTATCTTAAACCGGCATCAAAAAGTAAGTAAAAGAGTTTCATATCAGAAACTACAAGACAAAAGGAGTTTTGAACTGGAGTGAATGAAAAGTCAACTGATCTCCACAAAGGTGGGGTTTGTGTCTGATAACATAATCTGTGCCAACACTGTTTTGAGTAACCTCTGTATGTCTGCATGACCCTGGAGAAAGAGACTGTAGGTTTCATGACCCCCGCCATTATGGAAAGGGTGATAGTGGACCAGATCTTTCTCATCTTGTGCAGGTGTAACCTTAACCCACAACATAACAGTTTGACTGAACACACCTGGATGTGTGAAATTTGTTCTCTGAATTTAACCCATGTTCTGGAGGAGGGGTGAGCAGCAGACACAGCCGCTCTCAGGAAGCATTTGGTCATTTAGCCCCACAATACAACCTTTTAATGCTGGGTGTCTATCAGGAAGGCACTGAGTCCTGCCTTTAGTCTTTGGAATGACTTGACCGTGAATGTGACCTCATGACCTACCAATCTCAGCGCAGACGCTCAACCACAAAGCCACTAAGTGTTGAATGCCTCTCTGTTTGCATCTCTGTCCCTCTCCCTGTGTTAGACCTGCTTTGAAGGCCTCAGATGAGAGCAACAGTGAAAAGAAGGAGCGTCCAATGAGCACCATGAGTGAAGCCTCCAACTACACTGGCGGCTCTGATTACAGTACCTTCCCTGGAAGCCCTGCCACCACCTCTACCACCACCACCACCACCACCTCTGCCTCCTCTGCACGGGTCAGTCTCCATGACATATTAATGTATGGTTGATGCTCCTAATTTAACTTCATCAGGCCCTGACAGGCGCTTGCATTTGTCCTTACACACGGATTAATGGTTGCTTTGTCATATGTTCACTCGCTGCAGCTTTCTAGATCATCCAAAAAGATCCACAACTTTGGCAAGAGATCCAACTCCATCAAGAGAAACATACATATCCCAGCTGTCAAGAGTGGCTGGCTTTACAAACAGGTAAAACGCTATATATTTGTATATGAACCAGGATAGTTCTGTTTACCACTAAGCAATAATAAAACCGTTTTTTTTCTCATTACAGAGGAATTTGTTGTTGATCATTTAAACTAACATGAATGAGAAAAACATCTCCAGCGGTAGCAGGGGTTCTGCAGATCGGCCCAATTATTTCCCATCAGTGCACTGATGATTTCTTTATTCCATGTGATTCCTGCTGTAATGACCTAGGCAGAAAATCACAGTCTTAATGCCAGCATATCTGTTCGAAGGGGAATAAGGCCTGGTGTGTGGGCTAGAAACAGGTTCCTGATGTGACCACACATGTAATCAGCACAAATAAATTAAATGAATGTTTCCACTTTACGGGGATATACATTCCAAGGCATTAAAGCTTCACACACCAGTCCTTCTCATGGTTGTTGATATTTGGTAGTCAGGAACATATGATACTGGAAATATCCCAGACTACAGTCACATATCCTAAAATGCCAATGCGCAGAAACCATAAATGCAAGTTTTTCAGCAAATTTGGCAGGAGGCCACTCGGCAGTATTTGCAATCGGGAGGCGGCAGTCACATTTTTACGTGCCACCTGGTGGCTGCAGTGGTCTTACAAAAAAGTTCAAACTTTACGGCGACCAGACGACTTTTTGACATGGGTCAGTGGCCAAGGCAGCAAGGTGGCAGTCCAGTGACAGACGGGTGGCAGGAAGGCAGCAGCGCGATCTGATGGGAGGGTCTCCTAATCGTCTGACGATCGGACGATTTCAGACCCTCCAGCTGCGCCCCTGCCCAGTGCTGCCGTCCGATTGTTTGAAATTGTACGGTCTCAGTGCAGGCACTGGATAAGGGCTGTTGACATGGACCAGGGGCAATGACCAGATGTCAATCTGGTGATCCAAATGGGGAGACAGCATTGATCTACATCTACACATTGTCCAATCAGAGCTGCTGTTGGCCAGCGATCCGGCTGCCACCACTGTCGCTCAATTCCGTAATGACGTCATCCCTGCCTGCCAGACTGCCGCAGTCTACGTTCATGACCATGCCGACGAGTTTCAAAGCAAATCGCGCAGTAACATGAAACCGTGAAGATTTTGCTGATGCCTCCCCATGGCACTGTGGCAGTTGTATTTGTGACCGTAGCATTCGTGTCAGTGGCTTTCACTTCCATGCATAATCATTTCTAGAAGTGAAATGTTCCTTTGGATTGTTATTACAAGAATCCGGAAAACTTCAGCTGCACTGTTCAGTAGCAGGTATTTATCTCTGAGTCACACTGTTGAAGTTTTGGATAAAGATGTCCTGGATCGGTTTTAGGTCAGTGAATCGGATCGTTCAAAATGAGCAAAAATCAAAAGTGAATCGTCAACCACAGATATCGAATCGACTCATTAAAATGATTTGTTACAAAACGTATTGTGGAATATTTTCTGAAATCTGAATGAGAGAACCAAACTTAAGAGTACACACAAAGTTTTAATGAACAAAAGTGAAAGAATAGAGAGAGCACACGTTGATCAGCCGTGTAGGGGAGATTCAAAGGGAATGTCCCAACATTGAGTGGCGCACCGCCTTACAGAGACGTACAAACAACTTTGCACTTTTCATGACCTTTAGACCTGCTGCATCTAAGTTTCACACTAACATCTGGCGAGACAACTTTTGTTAACACTTCCCCAAAAGATCTGGTTCAAACAGGATGTGTTTCTGCTTTTGCTAAAGTCAGTTCTCGGTTGCTAGGTGCAGCTGAGCAGTTTTCAACAGCTGAAACAGGAACATGTCTGCAGAAACACAGTCACACATTAAATCTTCAATAAAGTTACAACAGAAAATATGATAAATAAAAATGAATAAAATTAGTATAATAAATTGAGAGTAATAGAAAATTCCCATCAGAAACGTGACAGCTATTCACATTCTCATTAACAAAGCTTCCAATCCTGGAAATGGTCAGTGGTTCATTTATTAGGTTGTTCAGCCAATCACAGCCTGGAATTCTATGTTCCAGCTAATCTTCAACAAGTTAGTTACAGAAAGTTTAAAATCCGTGTGCTAGTCATTAAGGACCAGTGTCAGGCAGCTTGGGCGGCTGTAGAGTAATACTATAACTGTGAACTAATAACACTCATTGTTTGTAAGCCATTTTATGGTAAGTGGTGTGTACTCTTTTTGTGCTTTCTACCTTCTCCGAGACATAAAATGCTTTTCAGCCATAGACGCTTGTAGGCAGAGCTGCCATGCAGCCCACGCCAGACTCAGTGGAGGTGCAATTGCAACTTTTACCTGCTCCACACTCAATAGTTCTTGTTCTAGTCAATAGGTGTAGTCACACTGAACATTTTCAGTGGAGTTCACTAAACACCATGCAGGCAAACACCATGCAACCTTCACGCCTTAGATCAGATCAGGTGTTGATTCACTGGGATTGTGTCAACTGCTTTTAGCTTATTCTCACATCTGATACATTTACCAGAGATCATTTTAGGGAGCTGAGACTAGATATCTTTGCACCATAATGACAAGTAGAAATGTGTGTGTCTGTGTTTAATCACTCTTTTACTGACCAAATCCAACTTTTGATCCTCCAGGACAGCAACGGCATGAAGTTGTGGAAGAAGAGGTGGTTTGTTTTGTCAGACATGTGCCTCTTCTACTACCGTGGTGAGAACCTACAAACACACAAAAAAACACACACAAAAAAGCAAGGTTTCAGGCATTTACCTCTAGTTTTGTCAACATCTAATCCAGACAAAAATGTAATGATCTTCTCCAAATGGACCAGAGCTTACAAGCCTGAAGTCTTTTCACATTCACAGATAATACATGATTCAATTAAAAAAAGATTTAATCATCTGCAACGGAACAGTTAATATTCAAGATTGATAGTAACTGACGGGGCAATGACATTAGAAAGCACAGAGAAGACGTGTATTCAACTCTGGGTTTTCTGTGTAAGGATTTAGCAATTACAAAACTAACATGATGTGCATGATGGAATTAACATGCATGTTTGTTAGTGATTCCACAACTGTATGTTACACCATTGAACTGAATTGTGGGGAAAGTGAATCGTTGCTACTGCTTACGTTGGCATATGTTAAACTTTACGCTGAAAGGGTCTACATTTGATATGTTTAATGTTGTTTTATTACATTGCACCAGGCTTAGTATAAGCCAACGGAAAGGTTTTTCTTCTCTGCTACTTGCTTATTTGCAAATAAAAAAAAGGATGTTTCTTAATTTTTTGTTGTTTTTATTAATACACAAATCATAAACATAACCAAA
This sequence comes from Adrianichthys oophorus, assembly GCA_036245035.1. Taxonomy (NCBI): domain Eukaryota; kingdom Metazoa; phylum Chordata; class Actinopteri; order Beloniformes; family Adrianichthyidae; genus Adrianichthys; species Adrianichthys oophorus. The sequence goes on along the minus strand of BSAI01000046.1, from coordinate 239,803 downwards.
ACAAAACCGTAGTCATTGACTGTATATAGAGAACTGTACTGAGTGATCCCTTCCCCTGGCGTAGTACCAGCTGGTTCCAAGAAGCCAAAATCCCATCAACTTCTACTGAGAAAAAAAATGGTAAATGACCTATACTTATATAGCGCTTTCCTACCTTCATTGAAGGCCCAAAGCGCTTTACAGTCACTGTCCCACTCACCCATTCATACACACATTCACACACTGATGGCGGCTCCGCTGCCGAACACTGGCGCCAAACTTCCATCAGCGGCAATGTGGGGTTCAGTGTCTTGCCCAAGGACAATTCCACACATGGGGGTGAGGTGAGAATCGAACCTGCAATCCTCCGATCAGAGGCCGACCACCCTTTCCACTGAACCACGCGGTCGCCCCAGTAAAAACAATTTCTCAGTAGTTTCATTTGTCAGAATAACTATTCTTGCTCTGATACCTTTTTTTAACACTTTCTCGATAACATTTCTTTTTTATTATTATTTTGGTCCTTTATCGCAAGTTATTCAAGTTAAAATCTGACCAATCAGATGCTTCAATAAAAGCATGTGGTGCCCGCTGGCCCCCGCCTCGAATATTTAACTGACAGATTCTCCCTAGCTGTTTTCAATGGTGGGGGTGTGGACTTCTAACAAGTGTACTTCTCATTGGCGACAGTAGTTTCCACGGAAACGTTGACTCAGACTGACCTGGACCAATCATTGTCGTCTTGCTCCAACGTCCAAATTGAGAAAAAAATGTTCTTATTTTTGCTGGAGCAGGTAATTCGTTTTCTATGGGTGACGTCACACTCGCTCAGTCCAGTTCTCTATGTAGAGTCGGTGACCGTAACCGATAAAACTGAGGTTTGAATCAAATTGTGATGAAAAAGAATTGTTGCATCCCGAGGGTTTATAGATCTTTCCTGATAGCTAGCACCAGAACAACAGACACGTGATGGTTGGCTTTGCACCTAAAGGTGGGATCAGAGTTGATGCTCAAACTTCATCTCTCAAAATAAACATACATCTAACATCTGCCAATCAAAAGGCTACACTGATCACAATGGAAAGAGAACTTACCTGTGAAAAACACAATCTCATCCTAATGCAGGTCAGATCAGGCTATTAGGTCAAGATCAGTCTTCTTTGGTCAATGTCTGTAGAAAAATCTAACAAGTCAGCAGAGATGTAGAGTAAAGGTACACTCACATCGAACGCGATTTGGGCATACTTTACATTTCAATTTAAAGCCTGGTTTAGATATGAATTGAGCTTATGCGCCGCGAACTGAGCAGCGCGGCGCGGCGCGGCGCGGCTGGCCTCCCAAACGTGGCCTCCCACACGTGGCCCAGGTGGCGAGCAGCGAATTCTCCGCGATGCGAAGGAGAGGCAGGACATGCAAATTGGCCGCATGCAATGCGCCATTGCGTGCAATGTGAGTGCACCTTAAGGAACATACGAGGGGGAACAGGCTCTAGACAGAGGTGTGTTGTCCAATGACAGCACCCTCCCACTCACGAATGCACTGTTCAGAAATGTTTTTGTGAACAGGCCTATTTCTTAACAGTTTTGCTTGATTTCCACTCTCCTCAATGCTGTCTGTAACTCTCCCAGCAAAATGCGTGGAGGAAACCCAGAGGAAACCAAGAAACTTCATTTCAGCTGATGAGAACTTTTACAAAGTAGTAGAGTCAGAAGTACACTCTAGATCTTCAGAGGAGAGGTTCTGTTATGATGCTGCACTGTGGTGGTTTTTACTATTTCCACTCAAAATGTAGCATGGATGGGAGCTCAGACTGACCTCTCATAGCTGGTAGAAGTGGCACTTAGGTCCATATTTCAGTTTGAGAGTTTCCAGCTGTTGTCTCTCTTTGCTGCAGATGAGAAAGAGGACAGCATCCTGGGAAGTATCCTGCTTCCCAGCTTCCACATCTCCATGCTGTCAGTAGACGACCACGTCAGCAAGAAATATGCCTTCAAGGTAACTGGATCAAAGTATCAGTTGCATGACGGAGTACTGAGACTGAAGGCAAAAAGCTATATGGTAATGTCAAAATGAATCAGTTTCATTTTTCCATAGGAAAGCTATTAAAGCTAGTAGTTGGACAGAAGGCCTTTGCGAGTGGACATTTTTATGACTTTACCTGTATTGTCATGCAAATTTACATTCAAAGTGGGTTTTATGGTGCTAAACCTGGTCATTCAGTTCGTGGTAAGGTTTGCTGTGCTGTCATTTGTTTACATGTGGCTTTCTTGTGCTATTGGCCTAAATCTTCTAAAAGACTTTGAGTGTTAAAAAAAACTTTGTTCCAACACATCACAGGCCACTCACCCTAACATGCGCACCTACTATTTCTGCACGGAGACGGCGAAGGAGATGGAGGTGTGGATGAAGGTCATGACCGATGCTGCCCTTGTCCAGTCTGATCCTGTCAGAAGGTTGGTGCTTCTCTCAGAGACATTGAACCCTTCAGTCACAGTTCAGACTTTTTCAACATGTTTTTGATTCTGAGCATATTCAAACGCTTTAGCAATGCCCAGGGGAAATTAGCAAAAGTTATCCAGTAGTTAGTTTGAGTTGACCTGATTTTCCTCGTAAATAGGAGGCAGACATAATGCTCTGCATGATCAGAGGACAGAATGGAGTTTCCAAACAAGCCAGAAGGAGAACAATAAGCTAGAAACAGGACTCTGGTTACTCGTGACTTGAAATTTAAACCACTTAACAGCATCTGCCGATGATGATAATCAAACAGGGACAGTAAAAAAAGCAGCATTATAAACAGAAGTAAACGTTCTTTTATTCTTTTGCTAATATCCATCTGCAGCATCCATTGACTGTATCTGACAACTGGATTAAGTGAGTGTGATGTCACTCATACAACCAATTGAAGTCAATTTATTCGCCAGTTATTTGCCATAATAATGCCTCCATGTTGGAACCAGACTATGTCAGCACTGTGTTTGGTTTGAGTTGGTTGAGTCAACATTTCTATGACAACCACTCTGAGCTGAGCAAGTGAGCTTGTTGGAAGTCCACACCCCTACCACTGAAAGCGGACGCGGGAAACTCCTTCAATCAAATGTTTCAACTGTTTGACACTAGATCACCTACTTTTATTGAGGCATCTGATTGGTCAGTTTATAACTTGAACTACAGAAAAAAATTATGAAACAAAAACTGAGGATTATCAAGAAGATGTTAAAAAAAAGTATCAGAGTAAGAATGGTTACTCTGACCGATGGAATGACTGAGAAACAACTGTTTATTCCTCTATAGAAGTCTATTTTGGCTTCTTGGAACCAGCAGGTACTTCCTGTTTGGAACGCAAGGAGGGAGGAGTCACTTAGTCCAGTTATCATACACAGTCAAAAGCAGTATCTCACATACATGCAGATAAAATGCATTACATAAAAAAATAATAATAATTTAAACGTAGTAAAATAATGGAGAGAAAACCTAATGACCCTGATTTGTGTGTGCGTAAATCTTGATTTTTGCTTAACTTTGGATTTGGAAAGTACGCCCCAATCTCTTGCACATTTAGACTTTTTTATATTGATTATCGGGGCAAATCTGTTTCAGAAAGGGGGTAAAATGTCAAGTTTTAACCGGATAGTATTCACAATCTAATTTCTAACCGGCTAATAAAAAAACTCTGATGAGCCAGCATTCTAGCAGCATTTAAACGCATCACTTACACACAAATCTGAAGACGTGAAAAGAGTCTCACATCTGAACTGTGCGTGAATGCGGTTTTGTGTGTCTGTGTCGGGTGATTCCCACATACTTTTTTAAAGATTTGTATGTGTAGTTAATTTCAAACTGCTGTAATTTGTATGTTGTGTTGGAGGACCCCCGCCCCAACCCCACACACCCTTAAGTGTGTAACATTTTCTTCTATCACAGACTGGAAAAGCTAAAGGTGGACCAACAGACGCCTTTAGAGTTGAACAACATGCTGAACCACAAAGTCCTCACACTGCCGGAGATCCAGAACAACGAACACAACAGAGAACCAACGAGACAACACTCTCTCTCTCAGCTGGACCACAAACGGCACAAGGAAGAAAAGCAGAACTCCAAAAGGGAGTACTACACCTTACAGAGGGATGGAGAAAGGTACTCCGTGAAGAAGGATGGAGTGAGCTACATGCTTCAGAAGGACGGAGATAGGTATCTTCTCCACAAAGATGGGGAGAAGTTCTTACTCCGAAAGGACGGCGAGAAATACTCTGTGCCGAAAGAAGGAGAGATGTTTGCTAATCACAGGGACCTTAAGAAATACGCCGTTCAGAAAGTGGACAATAAGTACACAGTTATGCTGGCAGAGGAAAAATATGCTCCAGAGCAGCACCTGATCACCAAGGACGGAGGAATGTATGATCTGCAGAAAACTAGGGATCAGCTCCCACTCCACCAAGACGGACAGAAACTCCGGAAGGAAGTGAAGAGACAGCTTTCCTTAAGGGAGGGAGAAAGGTGTGGCACAATGAGGGAGACGGGAAGCAAGTATGGGACCATCCATGTTGTTAACAGATACGGCAGCATGAAGGAGGTGAGGAAGTACAGCACGCTGAGGGACGGAGACAGGTATGCTCCTCTGACGGACTCGGAGAAGTGCGCCACACTTTGTCATGGAGAGATGTACGTCCTGCAGCGAAACCTGCGCAAAGACAGGGTGCTGACTCACAGCAGCAGCATGCAGTTGCAGACGGCTCCTGACATCCCAGCCACCACACCAGGCCAGAACCAGACTAAGAAGCCCCCACAGACTGACAGCTTAGGGTCCTGGCCAGAGGAGCCAAACGAGAACACGGATGGACGCCTGGCCAAAGCCACCAAGAAGAGCCCAGCTTCAGTCCAGGAGCTGGAGAATGGTCTGTCCAGAACCAGCTCTGTGCAGCGGCTGGAAAACTGGACCAGCGCCCACAGGATGAGAGGAGTGGACGGTGACTCAAGGAGGTGAGGCTAACCGAATGCTGGAAATGACTTTATAGCCTTTGTTTAACGAGAAGAAACTTGACCTCCTTTAAGCAAGAGTGAATGATAAAAGTGTTCGCTGAGGAGACCTAAGCACAGATTATAATGCAATCTAAAGAATTTGATAACTGATAATTAAATGGATTTAGTTTGTCTGATGCTTCATTCAGAATTTGATTTGTTCAAGCACATTCTTGAACGCATGGTGTTAGCACTGGACGAGCAGGGAGGGGCTTCTTCTTTTTCTACAGTTTACTAGCGCATGTCCATCCCTTACAGTTGGAAGAGGCTTGATGCGAAATGTCAAAGCGGTACAAATCTGGTGAATCTCACTCCAGACGTTTTCTTTCACAGCTCCAGTCCGATATATGAAAGACTCGGAGTCATAGAATTCCAGCCGGACACAAACTGTAATTGTTCATTTCTCCTTCATGATCAGTTTTCAAACGGCACTTCTGTGAATTAAAAGGGACAACAAAAACCTTAATCTGAGATCTGTGTAAAATCTCAGAGCATTTTAGTCAGAATCCTTTTTTGAAGAGTTTTCCTTGACATCTTACAAAGCAACAGCCTGTACCTCTGTGCACACAAACACACAAACCCGGAGACCGACTCACTAACAAGAAAAAGCAGACAAAAATGTCAACCAGGCAATCTGGAACACACTTCCAGTGGGTTTGGATTCAGTCGAACTCTTGAAATCAAAGACAGAGTTTAAAAAACAAACTTGCTGAAGCTGTTCCATGACTGCTCCATGTGGAGAAGTGCAGCCTCAGCAGTGTAGCAGAAGGAGGACTTTGAAGCGTGTGATCTGTGTCTCACTTTAACTGGATTAGACAGTGACAGGCACAAATGGAGGAGGAATATTCTGTTTAATAAGAAATGTCCCATTTTTGTGGTTGACACGTTCAGATCCACCTCACACGCGGAGCCGGGCCACTGAGGTCCTTTTTGGGTCGACTGGAAGTTGTGGAAAACAGAAAGGAGTCATGTTCTGAAATGGTTTCCAACAAAGCACGGATTCAAAAACTATGGAGTTGGTTGAATAAAGACTTTAAATAAGTCTGGCTCCCAAAGGGAATCATTTGTGATGGTGCAGCAAGAAACCTCAAAAATCCTCTGAGGAGATGCAGACGTAACATTTGTTAGTAATCACTCTGAGGACGACTCTTTTCTCTTTCATGAAAGGCGTTGGCCACACGAGACTGAAAGAGTTTTTGTTTGTTCTTCCAGTATGATGTCCTACCAGACCTTACCCAGGAACATGCCCAGCCACGGAGCACAGCCCCGCCACTCAGAGGGTTACTGCACCCTGCCCCGTAACAGCATGATGAGGCCCGACAGCATCTGCAGCGTGGCTGGCTCCGTATACGACTGGGCCCTCCGCCCAGCCTTCACCGGCAGCGTCAGCTCAGCAGAGAAGAGGAGGTCCATGAGAGATGACACCATGTGGCAGCTGTATGAGTGGCAGCAGCGGCAGGCCAGGCAGAGTCTGGCTGCTCCAACTGGTATGATGTGCTTGAAACCTGACGGGTTCTTGATTTCACTTGACTGTTTGAAAAGCCCCCTCAGGATTGAAGGGTCTGAATGACCCACACCAGAGAAAATAATGCGTTTACATCTTCTTGTGGGATTTCTCACATGATGAAGGAAATGTATAAAGAAACGGAAGCTCAAAGTTGCATTTCTGAGTTCTGTATTCTCTGCACCTTAATGCACTCCGTATTATTAGGCGCAGTCTTAAGTAGGGGGTCTATTTCTGTCCTTAACCCATACACAAGGCGCACCGTAATGTGAGGCACAAAAAAAGGAACGGAAGGAAAGCGGTGAGTTTAGATGAGCTTTATTGCACTATTGAACAATCCACTCACATTATCAAACTTCTCCTGTAAAACAGATTTGGTGTTTACGTGAAACAGCTGTGTAATCAAACATGCCGGCTTCCCTCTCATCGTTGTCGGAGTGCGTCTCATTGCCGGCTTTAGTGAAAGCTCAGAGAATTTAGCCCAGGCCTCCACAATCCATTCACATATGGAGGTGGAACTGGTCCGGCGCTGCTTTCCAGTCTCGTGTGTGCGCCGTCTGTCACCCATCGCTTCCACAAACGAAGGTGCGCGCTCTCTTTCGCTTGTCCTCCGGAGGCACCGGGAACCTAAAGGGGAGTGTGATCGAAGACAAATTCAGCAGAGCTGAATCCGAGTGACTCTTGCACAGTCATGTGCAGCAAACACACCAGAAAAACGTTGCCTGGATCTCTCCTCTGTGCTCGCCACTTTTGTTGCACCGCTAATGTTATTTTGGGGTTGTGAGTTTGAGTTGTGAGTTGCTGTAAGCTAGAAGAAGAATGGGTAGATTACATTTATGCAAACATTTAAAAGCTACATTTTATAAATCAATGTTTAATGGTCCCAAAAACATAAATAAAGTGTATTTGTTTTAATAACAAAGTGGGACTTTGCGGGTCTCGCTTGGTTTTGGTCAGCAACAAACTGGAGCAAATGGTTCTTTTAGCATTAAAGGCTGCAGACCCCTGATATTATACAGATTTGGAGTTTTTGCAGAAAAAGTTTGGAAGAGCCGTTATTTACACCCAATAAACTAAAGGAAATGGTTTGTAAAATCAAAAATTATTACCTACAATCTTGGGTCTTATTTCCAATAAAGGACCTCAGTACACTTTCAAGTCTTGCTTTAAAGCAGAGGCCTCCAACTCCAGGCCTCGAGGGCCGGTGTCCTACATGTTTTCCAACCGACTTGCCATTGAGCTCCTTGTTGGGTAAACACACCGGATCCAAGTAATCAGCAGCAGATAATGCAGATTTTCTGGAAAACCAGCAGGAGACCGGCCCTCGCGGCCTGGATTTGAACACTCCTGCTTTAGAGCAGGAGTAACTCGGCTTTTCAAGGCTAACACTACAGGTAATATCCCAAAATGCCACCGAGCTGCGACGAAAATGCACATTTTCTGCAAATTTGGCAGGTGGCAATGCAGCGAAATTTGTAATCGGGAGCTGCCAGTTGCATTTTTACACGCCGCGTGGTGGCTACAGAGGTTTTAAGAAAAAAATTGAAATTTCATGGCGACCAGACAGTTTTTTGACTACGGTCAGTGGCCATCCGGGCACATTTGGAAGTCATGCGGTGGCAGTCCAGTGACAGGCCTGTGGCAGGAAGGCAGCATAGTTGACTGACAGGAGTGTCTCTAAGGTCGCCAAAATCATCTGATGATCAACTGATTTCCGACTGCCACCCCCCTGCCACTGTGCTGCCGTCCCACTGCCGCCATCCGATTGTTAGAAATCGTACGGTTGCAGTGCCGGCACTCGACAAAGGCCATTGGCACGGGCTGGGGTCCCATTGATGACCAAACGTCAATGTGGCGACCCAGACCCCCGTGGGTCCAAACGGGGAGACGGCATTGACGCTTTACAAAACTCATCATGGCGTTGATGGCACCACAGCGACTCTGAGACCTGCGTATTGATGAATTGGGGTTGGAGCTGAGCAGAATACAAAGAAGACAGAAGTTTGGACTTTCTTGGGAGAGATGCTGTCTAAAAATGTGTTCATCAGTAAATTGATAAAATCTTGTGTGCCTAAAATCTGAGTTGTGAATGGCGAGTGGTCCAGATTAATTGCCTGCTTTTCATATATATTGTTGTACAGAGAATAACGTAAGCCAGTCATTGGGAATGCAGGGTAACACTGAACAAGAGTAAAAGATGAACAAGTCAAAGCTACATTCTCCTCAGTAGTGCTACTACATACAGTATTATATACTATATGTTATAAACTTTAACGATATGAAATCACGCTCAAAGTGACTGAACTGTTTTCAACTTTGAGGCTATAGTTCCCTTGCACAGGGTTTGTAAACTAGCATGTTTCTCTTTGTCTCTCCTCCAGGTGCCGGTCACTATGCCACGCTGCCTAGCAAAAAGAGTTTGGACATTTCTCAGTATGCTGCTGCACCCTCCATCCCCACCTCGCCGTCACACAGCTCGGTGGGCCTGTACAGCACTTTCTCTCCTCCCCGTCAGTCGCTGACTCACAACCCCGTCAGCTCACACTCTGACGTAACCTCGCCTGCCGTCACAGGGAGTGTGACATTGGAGCGCAGGCCTCGGTCACACCCTCCCAAGGTGAGTTATGTACGGAAACATTTGTGAAAGTTGCTCATTTAAAGCCAGTTGGATCTTTGTGATTTGTAACACAAACACAAAATCAAGCAGTGAAAGTGTTTTATTTTACTCGTCATTACTGCTACATTGTCAAACAGTTAGATTTCTTTATACTGGGATGATATGGAGGACATTTACCCAGACAAGTTTTCTCCTCCAAACACGCAGAGCTTCTGTTATTTCCTCCCTTTGGTTCTCTTCCTGTCTTGAGTTTGTAGAATCTCTGTCTGCATTCACACTGAAGGGGACCGCGCTGCAGTTCACTTGCTGGTGGAACACAGACCCTCATTCTGCACGGGACCAGACTTTTCTTGTTTGCTCTAAACCAGAGTTGAGGTGCACTTTCGCACCTGCTAAACCTGGAGAACCACCAATATGGGAATGCAGTGTTCATTGCCTTGGAAAACATCAAAGGCGTGCAGGCCAAGCTAGCTGGAAAAAACAATCACAAAAACCAACAACAGGCTTCTGATCAGCCTGATTTAGAAAGCACTGAGTCACATTTGTCACGGGAGAAACTGGACCTCAGTTAACTAGCACTGCAACATTAAAGAACCCCTTTAACAGTATGGATTTACATTTTTAAAGCCTTCCATGGCTTTACCACACTCTACTTGAAGGTTTTAATGCTCCTCACCCTGGAAAAGTGCTGTGATCTTGTAGAGCTGGGCTGCCTGGCTGTGGTATTCTAAATCTACCACCCTGCCTGTTTTCCTGCACATCTTGGAGCTCTTTAGCTAAAGCCAATCAAAGAGTGGAAGCACCTGAGTCAACTCATCTTAGTTGTTAATGTTAACCTCTAAAACTCTCTTTCTTTTTACGTTTTTGTGCTCTAAGATTTCATTTCTATTAGAGCTAAATGAAAGAACTTTTAATTCTCTCTGGCTTAAACTCCCATTACAGCTCAATGATCCCTTTTAATATTTTTATTTAAACGTATGTTTGTCTGAACATAATTAGAATTTTTATTCTATTTGTTGATGTTAATTGTGCTTTGGTCAGTGTTTTGTTGTTTCTTAAGTGGTTTTGAGTTCTTGCAGCTGTTTTTTACAGAGCCATGGTGGATATGAGCAATGACAACTAGAAGTAAAAATGGATTTAACAAAGTCAACTGAATAGAAAGTCATCCTAAAGAATTGAAGAAAGCAAAAAAGCTGGTATTAAACTAAAATGGATTCATGTTGTTGTAATGGGGGGAACATGTGCAGTCGCCTGGCCTCCAGTGAGTCGAGTAGACATTCTGTTTCTTTTCTCACAGTATGGATATTCTCTGGAGCGGCGATCCATGGCAGCCTGCACCCCGACTCAGCCCATCACTGCACAATCTCTGCAGGGCAAGACGGTGAGTGATACTTTGTGACTCCCAGAAACACACACACACTCACCTGGTACACATCCAACACACACCTGGTATACATCCAACGCACACCTGGTATACATCCAACGCACACCTGGTACACATCCAACACACACCTGGTACACATCCAACGCACACCTGGTACACATCCAACGCACACCTGGTATACATCCAATGCACACCTGGTACACATCCAACGCACACCTGCTATACATCCAACGCACACCTGGTACACGTCCAACACACACCTGGTACACGTCCAACACACACCTGGTACACATCCAATGCACACCTGGTACACATCCAACGCACACCTGGTACACATCCAACACACACCTGGTACACATCCAACACACACCTGGTACACATCCAACGCACACCTGGTATACATCCAACACACACCTGGTACACATCCAACACACACTTGGTACACGTCCAACACACACCTGGTACACGTCCAACACACACCTGGTACACGTCCAACACACACCTGGTACACATCCAACACACACCTGGTACACATCCAACACACACTTGGCACTCACCAAACACTGTTGACAATCATCCAACACACACCTAGCAAACACCTGTTGTACACCTGACGCACACCTGGTATTCTGACCGTGCTTAGCTGCAGATATGATTTTGAATGTGGCAGATATTAAAATAACATTCAATGACCTCCTCCCTAGGTGTGCCTCCATCCCAATGGAAATGTCTTGACTTCTCTTTTTTGTTTTGTTGTGTTTCTTTAGTTACTTACCCCCAGAGATTTTTTTTTATCAGTTTTAGATTACAAGCACAGTTCCTGCCTTAGTCAAAATGCTTTTAGCAAACTTCAGAATTCTTAAGTATTTTCCTCCATCTTGCTGTCACAGTTTGACACAGTAGAGCCGAAAGAAGAGTATGCGCAGTGTCTGGGTGTTATATGGCTGTGCTTGCTGCGACTAAATCAAACATACAGTGTCTCACAGACTGAGTCTTACAGTTGTCTGTATTACTAAGCTCTTGTAAATTTGACGTTCTTTTAAAGGAGGCACCATGCCTCATGCTTTCAGCTTCAGGCGACCAGCTGGGTCTCAATAAAAAAGTCTCTCAGAAAAATCAGTCAGACATTTGTGTTGTCACTTATTTATAAGACATCAAAGGGGGAAATATTGTTTTTTAAAAACATGATGCACTTTAAACAAAAAAACAATCAACCTTTTTATGCACCAGAAACAATCATCTACCAGTTTCAATGCAATGTTGACTTTTCTGCTCTTCAGCTCTTTACAGTTTCTCTTTTTTCTGATCTGCTGCAGGTTTTACTTCAGGTTTGAACTGAAACAGTCTGGTTACTTTCAGTAGTGTCTGAAAAAGCTAAATAGCAACATTCTGGTTGAAACCACAATTCTGCATTTCTAGGATGATCAAAAATAAACCACTGTGGTGTTTGGCTGTTCTCCTCTGTGTGATGCTCTGTGCAGCCCGAGGAGCTGACCCTGCTGCTGATCAAGCTCCGCCGGCAGCAGGCGGAGCTCAACAGCCTGCGGGAACACACTGTAGCTCAGCTCATGGCCCTGGGCATGGAGGGGCCAAACGCTAAGGTCAGCAAGGACTTGTATGTGTGTGCATGCATGTGCAGGGAAGTGCCCAAACTCTGTGGCTCATGGGGAGGGGTGATGGTGGTGACGGTGGTGGGAGGTCTGGTGAGTGTACTTTGTTTCTGTTTAACACAGACAATAAACATCACCAAGCAGGGCCATCAAGTCTCCATCGAGTCAAATATTTTAAAAGTAGTCTAGTCAGAATAGAGAAAAATTGACATATTTAATGAAGCACTCTGGTAGAGCCGTTTCCTTTCTTATTTTTACATGATTATATTACTATAAAGAAAATAATAAAATTTCTCTAACCCTGGGCTTACACTGTATACGATCCGGCTCTGGTGCAGACGCCGGAGTCTTTACGTAACTTGAAAAATGTGAGAGGCACTCACACTATGTCCAGTCCAGTCCAGCTTCTCCTGCGCTCTGTAACCGTTTTGTTGGCTTTAAAGTTTTGTCGGACGCTGGAGCAATCCGGAGCACTTTTTTGTGAAGTTTGGGAAAATTAAACAACCTAAACTGGAAATCATGCAAGCGAGTGTAAAGTGCATCCGGTGCGTTTTTCAAAACAAAACTTATCTTCCGCGTAACAACTCACCAAGACTTGGTGAGTGCCATATGTACATTAAAGCCTTATATAAGACAAAAGTGTCAAAACAAAGTCCTGTTCTTACCCTTTGTATGAGGATGAGTCACGCAGAAAAAGTGTTGTGAATGAAATCCAAAATCACGGAGGACTGAGGGTTTGTTTACTAGTACTTCCCACATAAATGGCGGGTTATCGCATGAACCTACATGTGTTTGGACGTCCGTGCTTGGACAGCAGCAGAGCCTGTGCCTGCAGCAGGATTGCAAGCCATCAGTAGCCAGTGTGAGTCATCTGCCGTAGCTAGACCGCTCCGGCAGCCACGCCGGAGCCGGATCGCATGCAGTGTGAGCCCGGGGTTAGAACAAATATCACACATGCACTGGTAACATTTCCCTTCAATAGAACAACTTCAGAGCAGTGCATTGTGTCGAGTTTAGATGCCCCACTTCCTCTCTTCATTGCTGAGAGCTCTCTGTTCACACACTCTTCCGCTAGCTTATAAACACTCACATCCCTAACCTAGCATTACCAGTGCAATAAAAATTGCGATCGATATTTGAACCAGATGCAGCTCAAACGAGGAAAACAAAGACTGTGAGGATTGTGCTTTTCGTGTGCTGTTTGGTTTTTCAGTTGTGTTCTTGGATTTGGTCATGTTCTGAGTCGTTCTGAGCTGTTTCTCATTTCTGTTAATTGCCCTTCAGTCTGTTTTAGTGTCTGGTTTTCAGTTTTCCCCGGTCATCTCTTCTGATTTACATCTGTTTGTTTCTCTATGGTTTTTGCCATGTTTAGTTTAATTTATTACATTTTTAAGTTCCTGTCATCAATCCTGGTCTCCTGCATTTTGGGTTCTACACCTCCAGGTCTTGATGGAATGACCTGAACACCTTGGACAAGCAGAAGAATTTTGCTGCAGTGGCAAGGTTTTCTGCCACTGCAGTCCAAACCATGCCCTGTCAGAGGGGTTTTCCTGCATCCATTTACTATCCTTGTCATGCCACGTTCATGCTTCTGTTTCTGAGGGGGATTGCCGGGGCAATTTCCTGTGGAGGGTCGCCGGGGCTGCTCCTCTTCATGTGTCTGTTCCCTGTCCCTGAAGATGGTTGCCGTTCATCCCCCTTGGACATGTTTCCCATTCCAGAGGAGGGTCACCGGGGCTGCTCTCCTTTGTGTTTCCTGTCCCTGTAGAGAGTCATTGGGACAGTTCCTCTTCATGCCTGTTCCTGAGGAGGTGTACTCCGATACCCCTCACATCTGTCAGGCTGCAGGAGCCCAAACTGTTTTCTGGACTTGTTTTTGTGTAGTTCTTCCAGGTCCCCTCCTCCCAGGTGCTGTGATTTATTTGGGCACCTGGGATCTGCCCTTTTAGGGAGGGGTACTGTGAGGATTCTGTGCTTTAGTTTGGATTTTCAGTTGTGTTCTTGGATTTAGTCATGTTCTAAGTTGTCCTTTTAAGTCACCACAGGTCCATGTTAATCATCACAGCTGTTTTCATCTCTCCTAATTGTCCTTCGGTCGATTTTAGTCTCTGGTTTTCAGTTTTCCCTGGTCATCTCTTCTGCTGTACATCTTTTTGTTTCTCTGTGGTTTTTGTCAAGTGTTGTTTAATTTATTAAATGTACAAGTTCCTGTCACCAAGCCTGGTATCCTGCATTTTGCGTCCTATGTCACCACTTCCTGACACAGACATGCATGGATCTATTTTTCTGCAATTGTGAATGGATCATCAGAATAGAGCAGAGCAGGGAGCTTATGACCTGCCCAATGTATCTTCTACGTCTCAAATAACCCTTTTTTTTTCAAACATCATTTTTTTTCATCTGCTCCTGTATCAAAGCCATTTAAATAAATAAAAAAACCTCAGAAATGCAGTTTTGAGGTTAAAAATGCCTCAAGAATATGTTTATACACACGAAAAACAGGATTTTCACTTGAATGGGTCTTTAAAAGTACAAATGGTTGTAATGACTGAAAATTTCCTGGTGTTCTTGACTCCCAGAGGTCACAAAGTTTTGGTATTTTTTATAGTTTTTAAGAATAAGAATTACAAAAAATAATTTAAAAAAAAAACATAAAAATGGTAAAATCTGGAGTAGAAATCTCCTGAAGAAGATGAACATTTGGAAATCTGGGTGGTTAAAATAACTACAATTAAAAGTAATATTTCTGAAAATGCAAAAAAAGAATGAGGAATGTTTAAAGCAGGAAAGCATTGTTTGATGTTCAGTTGACCAGAAATGTGATCAACGTACTTGGTAATATGCATGTTAATCAGTTCTTTTTTGTTTGCATTGTACTGGCATGTCATTGTGAGGTGATGAGACAGCGTACAGGTTTTCTGGTGTTGTGTTTGGGTCGTGCATGTTGTTGCATGTCATTGCATGTGTTGTGAACGTAGATATCAGAAGTGTATCAAAGGTGATGCACATAAACAAGTGTTTCTTTGAAACACAAAGGAGCTGAAGTCAAAGGGAAACCTTATGTGAACTTAAAACACCCACTTAGCAGATTATCTGTGATGACTCTCATTCATCCAGAATGGTCCCATAGCAGGAAAAGGGGTCGTCTGGACTTTGATAAATTCGTCCATGGTTCTTGTGTATTTCTTACCTTCACCTTTTTCTGTTTTTCTCCTATGACCTCATTTGCTCCTGTCTTTGAAAACTTTTCTTCTCCTTTTCTTGTGGCTTCTGCAGACAGATGTTCTCACTCATCACCTCCAGAGGAACCTGACTTACCTGGACAGCCAGGTGAGGACTGTTAAACTGTCCAGCGCTGAAGCTAAGCACTCCCTAACTGTAGTTATGACTCACACTAAATATCCTAAAGTAACTTTGTGATAATATGAAGCTCCTTTTGTAGTTTGATGGCACCAGACTTCTTTCTTTTGGCTCCATTTCATATTTTTTGCACTTTTTATTTTATACATCAGCAAAAGCTTGTTGCCAAATAATGCCTAAGGCATTATCTGTAGCTGGTACAGATTGAGAAATGTCTACAAGGACTTGAGAGCTGTCATAAACCATTAAAGTTAGATTTCACTCCAAGGCAGGGAGCAGCTGTTCCCTCCAGGGTTTCAAGCTGTGGTTTACTGGCCATGTTTCACTCTCAACCCACCATATGCTGAATGTTTCAGTGGCCTTGTGAAGGACGCCCCTTCACATGTGGCAAGTGTAGGATCCACTCTATGGATGGAATATACCAAGACCAAAAATGGCTCCAGCCGCTGGCTGGAATCATGGCAGTAGAGGAAACATCAGCAGCATCACAAAAGTGGTGCTTTCATCACATAGACTGTAAATTAATGCAGATGCTTTGTTAATCCTGCCTCTAAAGCTGAATTCACAGCGAACAGGATTTGCGCATGAGGGGGGTCCAGTTTCAATATGAAGTCAATATACTGTACAGACAGAGTGAGAGGTACTGCGGTGCAGTTGGAGTGTTTGTCTGGCGACAGCGCGGTTCATGCAGCACAGCAAAAATTCTGACGCACAAACACGAGTGTCTGAACTTTGGCGAAGAATTTGCATTGCATCAACCAATTAGGGGCTCAACTTTGGCCCATGACCTGTTGATGACTAGATCAGTGGACGGAGTCCAAAACTAATCAGAAGAATCTGATTGGTCTCCTCCTGAACTGTTTGACATGTAGTTCCTCTAAGTTTTTCATATTTATATTATTTTTTTCACTCTTCTGGCTATTGCGGGACAGTAAGTCATCAAACTGGGTCACAGAAAAACAGTAGTACTGCTGTAATCAGCCGTCATTCAGATGCAGCTCCTGCAGTAAATGGTGAACCTCACCGTACAAGGAGAGTCTCTGAATGGTGTTTGAACCCAGACATGGAAACGGGATTACCAATGCTTTTGTAGAGCTCTTCAAAACAAATATATCTGATCTCTCAACAACATCTTCCATGTACTCTAAATGACATACACAGACTTCCATGTAGCGATAAGGCAGAAAACTTGGACAGTAGCTCCTCCCACATGCGGTGAGATTGTCTATTTTATGAACACATTTTTGTACAAGCAGCAAAGTCCCCGAGCGTCTAAAAAGAGGCAGAGGACACAAATTGTATTGTGAACACAGCATTAGATTGAAATGAGTTCATTCAGCTGTAGTCTTTCATGTGTCTTTCTTCCATCGCTACCCATGGTGTTCCCCAAGGCTTTGTCCTGGGGTCCCTTTTTTTCATAAGTAGTTTACTACCCTTCTTCTGTCATAAACACAGCAGACATTTTCACCTCTACATGGGTGAGCCAGGTCTACCTCACAGGTAAACCCATCTCCAACCTTCCCCCTTCTGCTCTCGTTAACTGTAACTGTGTTAACTGAGCTGCAAGAAAGCTTGATTTTCTTCGAGTTTTCTTAAACTTAATTGATTCCCAGTTGACTCAATCAGTTGAGTCAACACTCCCACTCCTTTCTTCTTCCCCTCAGGTTAAGAGTGTGGGTGTTTTTCTTGACAGTAAATTCTTCCACTATCACACCAATAACATTAACTTTATGGACACCTCCAACATGGAGTGTCTTCACCCATCACTCGCCCCTATATCACTTCAGTTCTTGGAAATAGCCTTGCCACTTCATGAAGGAATTATTGCAGCTTTCTCCTCTTTGGCTTCACTCGCAAATGTCTCCAAAAACAACAATTGGCCCAGATTTCAGCTGCGTGTTTTATCACCACAATCCCCTCCCTCCATCACATCACTCCAGTTATCCAGCAGGTCCACTAAATCCAAGTTAAGTTCTGGATTTAATTTTAAAATCCCTCTACTTACTTTCATTCACAAGCTCGCTGATCAAAATCTTTTATACCTGCTTCACATTTCCGCTCCATCCTCTACTCTTTGATCTTCTTCCTCCGTTTCCGTCCTCGTCCTTCTTTCCACCTCCCTGGGGAGCAGAGCTTCCAGTCACCTCTGGAACTCCATCTCCTCTGACCTCAGAAGTATCACTTTGTTCCCCCTTTTTTTTAATCCTCACTCGAGATTCATCTGTTCAAACTTGCTTTCAGTCTATAACCAAAACAACAGGATCTATTGTTTTAGTTTTACCTGTTGTGTTTGTCTGTGTCTGGTTTAATGTGTGTTACTTTACTTTTCTTCTTTTGTTCTACTGCAATTTTTGTATTTGACTCTTCTTTTAAATGTTCAATAGTGTCCTTGAGTGTCAAAAGGACATTTTTATTTAAAAAAATAACCCTAGTTTTAATACTTCATAGTGAGTGTCTACTACATGCAATGACAGTTGCATCAAAATGCCCTCTTCCTTTCTGGTATGCTAGACCAAGGAGAAGGAGCCTGTAATCTTCATGATCCACACTATGATTGAGAACTCGGCACCCAGGCCGCAACTCTACCAGCAAGTAAGGTCTATGGCAGGATCTGGCTGGAGCTGATGTAAAGGCTGCCCCATGTGTCCATCCGTGAAGTTGTTTTTGAGTTTACAATTGCTCATTGCAGCCTTTATAAACTTCTCATCAGTTAAGGAAATTTTAAAAAAATCTTCACCATCAAAATTAAATCTGCTTTGTTTTAAATTACAATTCCCTTTTAATTTGATCTGAAGTTTCAGTCAAAAGATGAAACAATTTAATTTAGTTTTTTTAAATAAAGCAAACAGTACCTCAGGTGAACAACAACACATGACCCATTACAGAGACATAACTAAATAATTTAAATGCTGAACCCATTTTGGAGGAACTCAATCCAGACCAGATGTTGTGGGTTAGAGTTCCACTTTCAGCACCGCTCACTGGTAGTAAGCTGTGCATAATCTCCATCTGTTTGCTACTTCATAGTAACACACACTCCTTACCTTTTGAAAGTAGAAAAAACATGTAGCCATCGTAAGCAGATAATTCATTCCAGTTTAGTTTATCTTAAATTGCTACAAACACAATGAGGATTGAAAGTTTGTGCACCCCAGGTAAAATGTTAGGTTATTGTGCACAAAGAACCCAAAGAAAGATTGAAAAATCTCCTAAAGACATCAGTTTACAGATTCTTTGAAAATGTTAAAAAATGAGACTTTATTTCCATCATTTACCCTTTCAAAATAACAGTAAACGAAATAATGGTGTGAGCAAAAGTTTGGACACCCTGCAGAGATAGTACCTTGTTTTCAAGGAATTCAAGGGGGGTTTAATGTCATCTGCACAGTGAGGAAATGGGTTTCCCTGTACAATGAAATTCTTATTTTGCTGTTCACTCCTAAAGCCATAAAACCTTTTAGGTTAGAAAAAAAGAAATAAAGAAGAATATTTAACACAAGATTTACACAAGATATAAAAATATAAACTATGCATTACTTGTACTGCCCCCTTTGGCAAGTATCACAGCTTGTAGAGGCTTTCTGTAGCAGCCAAGAGTCTCAATTCTTTCCAAAAGTCTTCCAGTTCTTTCAGATTTCTGGGATGTCTGTCACACACTGCTCTTTTCAGGTCTTTCCATAGATTTTCAATGATGTTGAGGTCAGGTGATTGGGAAGGCCACTCCAAAACCTTCAGTTTCTGTCTCTTAATGTAAGACAGCGTGGATTTGGAGGTGTGTTTAGAATCATTATCCATTTGTAGAAGTCATCCTCTCTTCAACTTTTCCACAGATGGCATCAAGTTAGTGTCCAAAATGTGCTAAAATTTGGTGGAATCCATTCTTCTTCTACTGGTGAAATGTTTCCTGTGCTGCTGGCTGCAATACAAGCCCAAACCACGATTGATCCACCACCATGCTTAACAGTTGGACAGAGGTCCTTTTCATGAAACTCTGGATCCTTTCTTCTCCAAATGGACCTTTGGTCATTGCAGCCAAAAAGTTCCATCTGAACCGGGTCGGTCCACAGAACTTGTTTCCAAAATGCATCAGGCTTGTTTCTATGTTCATTTGTGAACTTCAAAGGTTGAATTTTGTGGTGAGGACGTAGAAGAGGTTTTCTTCTGATGACTCTTCCAGTATCTCCTGACAGTAGAACAGTGCAGCACAACTCCAGAGTCTGCAGGTCTTTCTGGAGGGATGCTGCAGTCAAACGTTTGGACTTGATTTTCTCACAATCCTGCGAGATGCTCTGTCTGAGATTTTTCTTGCTCTTCCAGATCTTGCTTTAACTTCCACTGTTCCTGTTGACTGTTATTTCTTAATGACATTCTGAACAGAGGATATCAGCATCAGAAAAGGCTTTGCTATCTTCTTAAAGCCTTCTCCTGCTTTGTGAGCATCAACTTTTTTCAGTTTCATTGTTCTGGACAACTGTTTGGAAGAACCCATGATGCTGATTGTTGGGGCAAATCACCTGGTCTTTGCAAATCATGATTGTGAACAATCCATGACACTCTCAGGGCTCAGCTTTTCCAAAGAGAGTGGTGCATACTATAAATTCTGCAGGGTGCTCAAACTTTTGCACATGCCATTATTTTGTTTTATGTTATTTTGAAAGAGTAAATGATAGAAATAAAGACTCTTTTTTTTTACATATTAAAAGAATGTCTCATCTGTAAATTGATGCCTTTAGGAGATTTTTCAATCTTTTCTTGGGTTCTTTATGCACAATAATAGAACATTTTACCTGGGGTGCCCAAACTTTCAATCCGAGCTAGCTAACTTTGCTTTAAAAATGATCTGCATAAGTAACTGAGCATGAAACCAGACGACATAAAGAGGAAAACTCCCTCTGACAGACACAAACCTCCAACAGAACCAAACTCAGCAAAGATGCTTTAGTGACTGAGGTCAAGCAAGAGTGAAAAGACACAAACTGAAGCAGAAACAGGAGCTCCTGTTTAAAACCAAGGGAGACAAGTTAGTAACAGTAAAAGTGACACCTACCATCGCAGTTGAAAAAGAGAGCACAGTCTTCAGTGAAGTAGAGGAGGAAAGTGCATGGTTTATCTCGGAAGACAAAGAACTCTAAGCCGAATCCAAAATCTTCCCCTACCCCTACAATTAGCCCTCCAAACATAGAGTGATGGAAACTAGTGTCTTCAAATTCAGACGACACTACCCCTTGATGACGTCATCATTATTCGCTGGTCGTTAGCACGTAGCTGCCAGCATTCGGAAAACCCATAACAACATTGATTTTAGAAGAAACTAGTCTCTCCTCTGCGGCACAGCGCAACACGGAACACCGTCACGGCGGAGGGATACAGACCCCTCCACCGCTATGGCTACCCTTAAAAAGAACTATTTCGGACACCCCTTCAAATGCCCTTACAGTTTGAGGGGAAGGAAGAAGCAGGAAGGGTAGGGCTTGGGTTCAGCCCAATCTAGAGTCACATGACAATGTTGTGTGTTGTTGTAATATTCCTGAGGTTATGATTCCTTCATTTATTTGTCAGGTTTATCTTTTTACCACATCTGGTACTGTAAAACCTTCAATTGAAAGGTGTTTTGTTTTCCTTGAGTGGAGAGAAGCAGCCTAAAGCCAGAACGGTGCCCATTTGTGCATCCACAGCTTTCATGACACCATCAGCCTCCACCCGGACGGTCATCCCCCCCATTTGTTGTAACTCAGTGCTCCTCTCTGTGTTCACCCCAGCAGGAGGGAAAGTAAGGCTTTCTGTTTGCAGAACGTCATGTCTTGTTTTATGATTCCTGTGAAAGTGTTTGAGGTGAGCATTGCCACAAGCTGTTTACGAAACTCCTCTCATTCTTCATCTTCATGCTTCGTTTTCATTGTTCTAATGACTGTTGTCCAAATCCAGCAGAGTTGCATCTTTTCAGAGCATTTCTTTAGGAATAAACTTGCTATGTGTCAGGTTGTATCCAACACGCATCTCTCTAGAATGGTACATAGTGTATGTATACTTAAGCCAAGGATTTGGCTTGAAGCGCAGACTTCTGTCACTTTTTCTCTGCTTGAAACCTTTCACAATAATGAGTTCAAACTGCTCAATATAAAGCATTAGTATACGAACCCTCCTAAAGCCCATGATCACGTTAAGAGCAGTGGTGGCTGAAGGTCAGGAATTGGACCAGCAGCCTGCTCGTGTCAGCTGTTAAAACTTTTGCTTCAAGCTTTGGACTTTGTGGCCACATTATAAAATGCATTTTAATCTGTAAAATTTGGATCAATAATCAGTTTTAACTTTTGAAGTGAATGTGAAGCAATTAAAAATGTTTGTTTCACTCAGCCGTTGGGTTGTCAGAACATCTGGATGGTTGAAAACCAGTGGATGCTTTTCAGATATCGACTGGTAAAGAAAACAAGCAGCTATGAATACTTCTGAAACACACGAAACACAAGATTTTTTTTTGGTTTGGTTTCCTGCTATCTCGCAAATCCTCTTTTTTCTATAAAATAGTTTCTATAGTGAAAGTTATTAAAGTTACAAACTGACCAATCAGATGCCTCAGAAAAAGTAGGTGGAGCCTGCTGGCCACCGCGTCCAACGTCCAAAACATTTGACAGATTTCGTGTAGCCTACTTTTAAGTGGTAGGAGTGTGGACTTCCAACAAGCTCACTCCTGATTGGTTAGAGCGTTTGCCAGAGAAATGTTGACTCAGACTTACTCTGACCAATCACTGCTCACTGGCAACGTCTGACTCCAACATGGCGGTGTTCGCATCGCAAAACCATGGCGACTAAATTGAGTTCATGTGGTTGGAGGTAAACCATTTTGAATGAGTGACATCACACTCGCTCAGTCCAGTTCTCGATGACCTCCACTCATAGACGAGCGGTAAAAGAAGACTCCGTACATGTCATTGTGAAGGACATAGGATTTGACTTTAGTGCCAACATCCGTAACTTGAACACAACCTTTTTGCTGTCAATGTTACCGTATAACTATTACAGCAATGAAGCTTCAGGTCTGTGTGACAGCGACTCTGAGCTTTCATTCAGCGAGACTTAAGAGGTCACCTGAAGGTCTGTGAGGTGTTTGTTGTCAATCGTATGAGGAAAAGAACTCAGGAACAGACACACAAGACGCTGAAGCAGGATGTGATGTATGAAGCTGTGAAAAGACTGGTTCAAAAAGACGACTTTGGTGTTCAGGTTTGACGGAATCACATCCTTTTGCTTGATTGTGATCGAACAGACAGAGAAAGAAGGCCAAAGGGAGTCAATCCAGCTGGAATAAAATTAAAACAGCTGCAAATTTCTGTTTAGGAAACTGTTCATTTCTGTTCTACGTAGACACCATTCGGAACCTTGTCCTTCTCCAAAACGCAAAGCAAAGCCTCTCTGGGTAAGATAGATAAAGCAACCGCAGGAAGTGTGTCTGGGTCTTTGTGTTCCAACCTGACCTGTAGTAAATTTCTTCCCTTTAATCTCTTTCTGGGTCTGTTTTCAGCGCTTACAACGCAGTTGTCTCAATGGGCTTCACGCCGGTACCATCAGCCCTTGATAGAGATTTACATTGACTGAGTCAGACTGACAGAGTCACATAAAAACATGCAGGACAGTGATCCCAGAAGACCAGGGTTGGGAAATCCTGGTTTAATCCATGTGAATCTGCGTTGGGTCATAAACAGAGTTGGTCCCCCTGCTGTGTAGTTCTAAATGTGCGTCCTCTTTCAGATCAACCCAGACACCCTAACGGGAGGTTCCTTCGACCAGCACACCAAAGAGATCGACATAGATGTAAGAAAGCATCCCTTTCAGGCAAAGGCTTAGCTCAGATTTGTAGCTAATGTGTTTTGTCTGCACCAGACCAAGCTGAGCAGACTGTGTGAGCAAGACAAGGTGGTAAGGACGCAGACGGAGAAAGTCCAGCAACTTCACAGAGAACAGGTATAGCATTTAGTCCTTAGATTCTGAGTGATCGTTCCCAGGTGTGCAGGAAGAAACTGTCTTGTTTCAAACAGCACACCCTGAAGACCGCGCTGCTGCTGGCCAGTCAGGAGCTGGGTGAGCAGAGCAGCAGCAACACAGTCAGGCAGAGCCTCGTCCAGCAGAGGGACGAGCTGCAGAGCGGCCTGCTGAGTACGTGCAGAGAGCTGTCCAGAGTCAGCACCGTAAGAAGATGCACAGCAGCCCCAGCTGCTGCACACACTCACGCATCGCTGCTGCAAGGATGCATGTAACATTCAACTCTGGCATGACTGTTGTGAAAGCACACGCTCGTTTCAGGAGTTGGAGCAGTCCTGGAGGGAGTATGACCAACTGGAAGCAGATGTCATTCTGGCTAAATCCAATCTGCTGGAGCAGCTGGAAGCTTTGGGCAGCCCTCAGGTAACTCACACCTCTGTGTGCTCTCAGACACACCTACTGGCTACAGCCTTTTTGCATCCTTTCATATGTGTTTGTGTCTTTATAGACTGAGCCTCCAAGCCAGCAGCATATCCAGATCCAGAAGGAGCTTTGGAGGATCCAAGACGTGATGGAAGCTCTGTTGAAGAACAAACCTCAGCGAAGCACAGACAGCAGTGAGACGTTTGAAGAACTCTGTAGAACTTCTTCCTTTCAACTTTGTGTCCACTGTAATGCCTTTAACTCTGTCAGATGAGATTGCATGAGACGTTATTGATCCTGCAGTGGAAAATTAATTATTTCAGAAGCTCACGTTTTATGTAAGGTAGATGTTATTTAATTGGCTCTTCTTTGACAGACGGGGAACTTTGACGTCCGTATTTCCCTAAACAAAGATGTCAATGCGTTATTTTTAAGAGTTGAGCTGACTGATCTAAATGAGAATTCACGCAGAGATTAAAGTCCTTGAGGACCAGTGTCTTGCATGTTTTCCAACTAATCTGCCATTGCAGCTGTTCACACCTGATCCAGGTAATGAGTAGGGCCAGGTTTCTGGAAAACCAGAAGGATGCTGGCCCTCAAGGCCTGGAGTCTGACACTTCTGTGCTCCAGGAGTGTGTTCAGGAGGACTCATTTCCACCTGTCATTTTATATGTGCTTAAAAGGCTAAATGTGGGTTTTGTTTTCAACAGGTAGTCCTGCTTCCAGGCCGCTCTCCAGTCTGCACAAGAACGAGGTGAGCCCCCGTCCTCCTTCCACCTCTGCCACAATGCTAATATTAAAAAATATATATATTGACCAGAGTGGGTTTCGCAGCCCAATAAGAATGTAATGCATTTGGCTAAATAAAAATCAGTTTGAGTTTCTGGAAAAGTTTGTGGATAATAGTCGGTTCAATTCTCTTCCTTATTAGTCTTGGCCATGAAAACGTCTTTTGGCCTAAAATGTTTTCAAAAACTGCCCTTATTGAATGATTCATGCATTTAATGGACATAAGTGACTTAACAAGAACTTTCGCAGATGGATGGATGGATGGATGGATGGGTGGGTGGGTGAGTGAGTGAGTGAGTGAGTGAGTGAGTGAGTGAGTGAGTGAGTG
>BSAI01000046.1:184551-214803 GCA_036245035.1 Adrianichthys oophorus | reverse complement strand
GTGAGTGAGTGAGTGAGTGAGTGAGTGAGTGAGTGAGTGAGTGAGTGGATGGAAAAATGATGGGTTGAAGGATAGATGAATGACAGATACATGGATTGTTCAATGGACTGGAGCGTACACATAGAGAAGCACATTTTCAACATCCTTTGTCAGAAACCTGTGAGAACGATGTAAAAAAAAGAGAAGAAATCATTCAAAAAAAGCATCCTTTCTGTCCAGCCTATCTGAAATGGTTTGAAGATAGAAGTCACCGTGTATAAAGACCTGGTAGACCATATTTAGAGCATCTCAGGTTGGGCCATGAGGGGTTTCGGGGCCTGGATATGGTGCTGCGTTCAATGCTGTCAATGCTGTCCTGGGACTCAGATGTTCTGTGTTCCCCGTCAACAGGCAATCACGTTGCTACCACTCTGTCCTCCAGCAGAGGTCAGCAGTGTCCCCCTCCGCCCACACCTCCCTCAGAACCTTTGCTCAACTGAATGCCCCCCTCACGCGACCCCCTGCCACTCACAGCCCAGCACCCGGCCCTCGCATACAGGCCGTCCTGAAGCTCGCAAGACAAGTTCCAGAAACGGGGCACACAGTGTAAGAACTACCACCATGTTCCCGCCTACTCCTTCCACGTGTCTGGTGACCTCAGATCCTCCACCTACGCTCCATCAATGTCACCCATCAGCGCCTTCCTGGATGTTCTGTTAAACTGTCAAGTTAGGAATGTAGAACCCATCTTGTTCATGCCTGCATGGTCTCCATCCAGGTTCCCTGTCACTCATTTCACTCACACCTGTTCCACTTCTGACATCCATCCATTTCTGGATGTCGTCATCCTGAGCCTGCTTTGTGGCTTTCTCGCCCTTTTCATTGCAGTGCAGTCCAGACCAGTTGTCTGCAACTGTTTTCAGGCCACACACCGGTTTGAAATGAGACTATATTATCATGGACCGACCTGTACGAGGCTGAAGTGGGCGTCAAGTTTTAGCTTTCCCTTAACTTTGGAGGGGAAGTTTTTCCTCATCCTCTGTAAAATATCTGCAGCCGATTTGAACTTTATTTGTTCAATAGATTTTGTGTAGAAACCATTAAAATATGATGACCCCTAGCTATCATAGTGGAAGCTCAAAAAACAAACGCCAACTTTTAAGGAGCGATGGATGCAAACAAAACAAGAAAGCTCACCAAAACTGGTATTTTCTAAATGTAATGATAAACGTTTGAACAACTTTATTAGCAGCATCCTCGTCATCCCGGTTGCTGAATATTCTGCATTATTATTACGGCCTGTGGATCTGTATTGGGAGTAAAAACTTCTGTTTTTTTCTGTTAAATGCAGATTTGTTTTTGCCAGCAGAAACTTGCCAAATACGACTTTGAACTTTTCTAGATCGGGGGTTTCAATTTAGGGGTCGGCACGGCAGCTTTAAGAAAGTAGTGGATTGTTTTTTGACACGTGACCGAGCGACTTAACGTACGTCAAGAACGAGTTGCATGTGGTGGAGAGGATCCAGGAGTTTTCCAAATAAAACTTCTTTCAGAAAAAGAACAGAAAATGTAGGTGGTATTGTTTTTCTTTCTCTGTGGCCCGGTTCCAACTGTCCCACGGACCGGTACTGGTCCACGGCCAGTGTTTGCAGACTATTAATCTAGAAGGTGTTGGACTGTTCAACTGGGGTAGCTTCTTCACTATAAGCTTCTGATTGGAAAATACAGGTTATTTATGTGCTAACAGCTTCAGAAGTTTGGCAACCACGTTACCAGTTAGCTGAAGGTCAGGTTTAAAAAAGAGGGACAGAAGTCTAAGGAAGCCATTTATGAGGAACCAAACTGTTGACTATTACTAATGCATGATGAATCAGGTTTGTTTAGATCACTATGGAAACGCAGAGTTTGACACAGTTTAAGTTTGCTGTTTCAAATGTAGTTTTTATATGTACGTTCCAGTTCTGCACTTCAACCGTGCAATGTCCTGCAGGGAAGTGTTCATGTGCACATGTCTGTGTGCAGTTTTATCTAAATCTTCACTTTACCATTCACCTACAGCAGTCTACAGACTACCGACTGTATAAGAGTGAACCCGAACTCACCACGGTGAAGGAAGAATTAGATGAGGCTAATAATGAGGAGAAGGACAAGATGGAAACCTCTGCTGAAAGTAAAGACGCTGCCGTTTCCAAAGGTAGGGCCGCTCATCGGCACCCGGGTTTCAGCTCTTTCTTTGTGTGCTGATACGCTGTCTTCTTTAAAGGATACCCCTACCCTGTGGGCATCGTCTCGCCCAGGACAAAGTCGCCCGTGAGCCCCCTTGAGTCATCCTCCATCGCCTCCTATGTCACACTGAGAAAGGCCAGGAAACCTGAACCCAGATCTGTAAGTCCTGCACTGAGCTTAGAGAACAACACGGCTGGGGGCTGGCCCCCTCTTGGCTCCTCTCTCTTTGTGTGGGGTGGGGGGTGGGGGGCCTGGGGGGTCGGCTTTCGGGCGGTGGGGCCTCTGCCCTGGGGAGACTTGGGCCCAATGCTGGGGGGGGGCAGTTGTTTCACCATCGGGGGTCAGTCTGGTAGCTGTCCCCGACCTTCCCTCCTTCCTCATACTAACACTTATTAGGTTGGAGGTGGGGCGTGCTTGCAGAATACCTCGAGGGGCCGAGCCACTTGGCAGTGGTCCCCCCTCCCATGGTCTCCGCACAGTTTTGCCCCCTTCTCTTGGTTTTAAATGCACCTTAGACACGTAGGACCCTTGGTGGGGGGGTGCTGGGACATCACTGCCAACAAGCAGGAGATGTCCTCTCAGTGCTCTACCCTCCAATTTTAACGGCACCGTAGACATTTAGGGTTCCTTGGTGAGAGGGCGATTGGACATCCCTGTAAGCAATCAAGAGATGTCCTCAGTGCCGTGCTCGCCAATTTTAACTGCACCCTTTATTACACACACCCATCAATCACAAGAAACACACCTCAACACACACACAAATACATTACACAAGGAAGGTGGGACTACTGATCTTCTGTCCCTTACCCCATCCCTGGTGGGGGGAACAGGACCTTCAGCAGCGGTGGCCTTGTCTCTTGGGTGTCGGCCTCCTGGGCCCGGCAGCCCCCTCCCCACGCAGGGAGAGGGATCCCTCAGTCCTCTGGCAAGTCCATGAGCGGGGGATCATATTCCACCTAAGCCTGGAGGGTGTCTGTGTCCTTGTGGTGCGGGTTCTGGCCCTTACCCTCGGGTGCCGGGCCCCGTCTAAGTAACAACATAGGAGAGCCTGGTCAGGCTATGTACTCCTTCGGGGACCCCCACTTCTCTTGGTCATCCCTCCTCTAGGTGGGGGTAGCTGACCCCCGCTGTGCTCTCTTCTGGATCTCCGCAACTGCCTGGAGCTTCGGTGCAGGTCTCCCTTGGGGGGCCCTGGCTCATACCCGGGGCTGGGGTGGGGGGATGCTCAGAACTCCTGGGTGGTGGTGGGTGGCTTGTCTAGGGTGGTGGGGCTCTCGGGGGTGGGTCCCCGTGCTGGGCTGCCTGGCGCCATGGGAGGGCTGCTCTCCTGACTGGGCTGGGCCTTGCGCTCTGTGCTTCCGTACCTCACTGCGCTCGGGTGTTGGGGGCCCAGGTGGTGGTCCTGTGGGCCCTGGTCTGGGTGCTTGGCCGGGCTGCCTGGCGGGCGGATCTCCTCCGTTGACCCCACAGTATGGGTGCAGGGGCGGGCCCTGGTCGGCGCTGTGGCCTCGGCGGGGGTCTTGGTGCGGGGATGTCTGG
This sequence comes from Adrianichthys oophorus, assembly GCA_036245035.1. NCBI lineage: Eukaryota > Metazoa > Chordata > Actinopteri > Beloniformes > Adrianichthyidae > Adrianichthys > Adrianichthys oophorus. The sequence goes on along the minus strand of BSAI01000046.1, from coordinate 211,059 downwards.
GAGCTCTCCCTCCTTTTTTTTTTTTCTTTTCTTTTCATTCCTTCATCCACTTCAGCTTAACATAACATTCACCTGAGCACAGGTGTCGGCTCACCTTTGCACCTTCGAATGGTGTGCGTGTCAGAAGATAGTGCTTTACATGTGTTGGTTGATATGCACAAGTGTGTGTGTAAACTGGATGTGGACAAGTTTGTGAACACTCTTGGAGCCGGCAGGTATGTTTGTAACAGCTGAGTGTGTGGACAGGCCCCGCCCATTTTAGACCAACATTCATTATTTTAATGGGTATAGGCTCCAACATTTTGTTCCCTGTAGATTCGCAACTCTACTTTCCCTTTCTATTAGTCATCCTCTAAAATCTATTATCCACCGTCTCCCCCCCCTCCCTTTCCCCCTTTCTTTTTCCGTCCGGTCCAACAAAAAGAACACAAACAAAATTAATATAAATAAAGTTTCGTTTAAATTACAAAAGGGGCTTATACCAACATACAATTTGTGTTCCCAATGATTTATAACCCCCGATTGTAAGAGTAAAATCTGTCTAATGCAAGAGGCTCTCAGCTCATATCTGTTTGCTCAGCTGTTGGACAGGACAAGTTTAAAAAAAAAAAAAAAAAAAAAAAAGAGAACAACATGGCTGTCTTGCTAGTTTACTCGCCTGACACCTCACAACAGCAGGTACTCTTGTTGCTGAGTTTTGAGACATTCGTTTGTTTTCTACTCCAACTTTTTGAACACATTTTAATCAGCTGAAGGAATCTGAACATCTTGGAAAAAACATCCATCCAATATTTCATGCTTCAGGGTTCAGGTGGTAGAGGCAGTGAAGAGATCCAGGAGAAGACTGGTGACAGATGACAAATGTCAGAGTATTTTTATAACCTGAAAGTAAAAGAAAGACTTTGTGTGAAACCAGCATAGCCTCTGACTGAAAGCAGAAAAATAAATAACGCTGAGGCTGTTCCTGCAGGATCGTCCCAGAAGTGCAGTGGAACAGGCGGGATTCGGGGAACGGGAAGTGGGCAGGCCAAAGATGAGCGTAGAGGAGCAGCTGGAGAGGATCAGGAGAAATCAGGAAGCCTTGTCACTCCGTGAGAGGAGGAGAGAAACGCCGTCCCGATCGCCCTCCTTCAACAAAGACAACCTTGTACTTCAAAAGCAGGTCAGAGCCGGCACAGACAAGCATGGATGTAAAGTTCTGCCTAGACTTTGAGAACAATTCACAAGTGTGATTGTTAATATGCTACTATAACTGAAGGCAAGTGTGTTATGTGGGCCTGCAGACACGGGCCCACATGGAGACGGCCTGTCCTGACCACCTGGAGCTGGAGGCAGCTGTGCAGCAGCTGAAGGTATCTCACATGGATCTTTCACAGATCACTGACCTCTGCTTCACTTCACATCTCATCTACCAACTCAAGTCTCAGTCACAACTGCCCTTACGGGTGGATAAGGGCTGAAAGATCGTAGACAACCCAGTGTGCCTGTAAGGTGAAAATGTTGATGTACATTTTATCTATGGGCATGCTGCGGGCAACAGATCGTAGTAAACATTGAAGCAACGCCTAAGGCTAAAATAGGGTAAGCAGTTTTGACGCAGGCGTGTCGTAGGGATTTTTCATCTATTTAAAGCCCCCCAAACCAAGCACACTGTGCAGGGAGCTCGTTAGTGCTGTTCACATGACAAGTGTGTGTTCCTTGGGCTTGTTGTCTGCAGCCAGGCTGTCAGAAATGAGAAAATTAAACAATGAGGCAGTGTAGTTTGTGTGGACAATCGACAGGCACTTTAGGATCACATGCACACCTCGTGCGTGCAGCATTTGCACACGCTCAGTAAGAAACCAGTACGCGCACCTTACAAACAACGAGAGTATGGCACAGGGGCATTGTAACTTACAATATCCTTACAAATACTTCACGATGCATTTACCACGTGCACAACGATGGTCTGTTCTAGTTTCATGACACCATTGAGGTGACTGTATGAGCCACAAGGGAACTGTAGGACACACCTGCGCACCCCACCGCTCTAGAGCCGGTACCAGCCCGGACAACCCAAAATCCAGAGCACCCTAAAACCCCACCGCTCTAGAGCCGGTACCGACCCGGACAACCCAAAACCCAGAGCACCCTAAAACCCCATACACTGCAAAAATTACTGTAAACTCAAGAAAGCAAGAAGATTCTTGGTTCTAGAAAGATTTCCTAGTTTTCTATCCAGCTTATTAAGAAATTTTTTAATAGCAAAATAGCATTTTTTTAAATTTATTTTCGAACAAGAACAACACAAAAAAACAAATAACTAAAAACAAACAAACTAACAAAAGAAACCATGTAAGTTATCCCACCAACCTAATAATAATGTTTAAATAAGGGCTTTGGGTGAAGGTTATAGCTTATCAAGCCCAAGCCCCTGCTTTCTTATCCAACACAAACTAAACATTACAAAGAGGTCTTTATCATCACAGAGTAAATGAACACAAAATAAAATCAAAATGATGAAAAGAACAACAAAATAACTAATTTGTACTTTTTTATGTACACATACCAACAAAATCAAAGTGTTATCAGTTTCTTCATATTTATTTGCTATTTCATCCTTTATAAGTGCCTTTAATTTTTGTATGGTTTGACAATTTTTGATGTCTTCCCTACAATGAATCCACAACTGCGCCCCCTTGTGGAGGTGCGGTGGAGTTTCATGTTTGTTCTGACAGGTGGTTTGATGGAGATGTTTGTTCCTCTCAGAGTGGATTTATTTTCTCTCAAGCTGAAGAGCTTTTGGAAACTTTCTGGCAATTGTTTATTTTGAACTTTGAACATGAACTGACACAATAAGTCTCATAGGGAAAAATGAATGAGCTGTAAAAAGTGTTCAATGATGACTTTGACTTTACATTGTATAGATATTGATTTAGATCAAGATTTTTAAAAACATTTAAAAAATTAAGATTAAGGAAATAAATCTTAAAACTTGAAAAAAAACAGTAATTCTAAGCTAAAAACCTGTCTAAATAAAAACACCTTCAACCAATTCTTAATTTGAGCAGCAGCCAATGAGAATAAAACTAGTGTGATGTGTGCTCTTCTATTGGTTTCTGTTCAAAGCCTTGTTGCGTGTGCTGGACAAGCTGGAGACGGGCGACAGCAGATTTGTTAAGACAGATAAAAAGAGAGTTGCAACAATGTAAAGGAGAGGAGATAAAAGCATGGTTAACCACCTTCAGGTCTGATTAGGAAGAATGGCCCTCTGTTTAGAGATGAGAATATGTTTAATCAAGTGTCTTGAATGGGCGTCAAGGAACATAGACTGGTCAAAAAGAACTAGATTTCTGAGGTGTAGTTGCGTAGTGGAGCATAAAAAACCAAGGTGTTGTTTAATGAAAGGGATTTTCTGTTCTGGTGCAACAATTAGTTTCATTTTTCTGTTGTTTGATTGAAGACTGTTGTTAGAAACCCAGTATTGAACAGCAGAGACACAATTCAAAAATGAAAAAAAAAAAAAACACGAATTATGTGATTTTTTTTTTTAGAACCTGCAGGACATGGGAAGGACAGAAGGTGAAGAGGAGCAGCAGAGAGAGGACAACCTTCCCATACAGAACAACAATGCTGAAGACGAGGTACTGCCATTGCTGGATTGAACCCGACCCTGTATCGTGTTATCTTGGTTTCCTGCACTGGGAAAAGCTGCAAAGGCAGAAAATGTGTTGTTGGATAACTTTAAAAACAGCTTGACTGCAGCATGGCTGCTATGGTTCAAGTCCACGTCTGACTCTTTTGTATGTTTTGGGGCAATTTAAGTCATCAGCAGGCTTTCAGGTAGTTTAATAATATCAGAAGTCCATCTCCCTCCAATGAAATCGTGTTTTGGGTGTTTTTTTTTAGGGTACCCACTCACAGACAAATCTATCCATTAACGCCTTCATTTTCTTCGTCTGAGCTGCCATCTGGCTCAAAACTGGATAACTGCATAGCTCTGAGATTGCTCGCCGCTTCTTTTTTGCTTCGCTAATGTTAGCTTGGGGCTGTAAGCTAGCGGGAGAGAAAGGAATGCTGGGATATCAGCAGAGGCTTACTTCCACACCAACAGTCCCGCCCACAACTCAGAGGGGAATTCCTGATGAACTCCTGCTGCCTATCATAGGGTTGTGAGCGGTTTTTACTTGTTCTTAGTCTACCTAAGACCTACAAGATTTCAGTAACATGAAAAAGTTAATAACTGTTTCCTACTGGTTTAAGAAGTTTGATATGAGGGCCTGATACTGGAGGTTTATCCAAACTTAAAGTCACTATCCGTCTTGGCGATGGCACCGTTTAGGTTGGTCGGACATGAGTGTCTGTGGTTGTTCAGAAGAAAAAGAGGCTAGAGAACTCCAGGGCTTAAAGATAAATATAGAAAGAAAGAGAGTGCTAGTCACATGATCAAAACAGGAATGTAGATTCTTAAAACGATATGGTTGACTTTCTCAGTTTGGGTCCTAACAAACGCAGCACGTGAACGTCTTGTTTGTGTTACAACTGCATGGAGACGGTGTTTAGGAAAAACCTTTTTGTGGCCTGGAGCCCTGCAATCAATGTAAAGTCCATTGAAGCTCAGTGATGAGATCAGAGTCCAGAGTACAATGAGTGAACAGGACCATTTCTCAGGACAGAACTCCTCCCAGACCACAAGATACTGGAACATCATGACCAGGGGTGGCCATGATGCAGAGGTAGGGCGGTTGACCTCTGATCAGAAGGTTGCAGGTTCAATTCCCGCCTCGCCTTGGTCAAAGTGTCCTTGAGCAAGAGACTGAACCCCACAGTGCCTCTGGTGATTAAAGGACTGTGTAAAGCGCTTTGGGTTTTTGAGGAAGGTAGAAAAGCGCGATGCAAGAATACGACATTTACCGTTTATGGTGGCATGGCTTCAGGATGCACTGTTGCAGGGCCACACAAGCACACACATGCACAACTCAGGGCAATTTAAAGTCACCAATAAACCTTTGGACCTTTTCCTTGGACTGTGGGAAGAAGCTGGAGTAAACCCACACATGCAGGAGGATTCAAACCAGGACCTTCTCGCTGTAAGGCGAGAGCATTCACCACTACACCACCGTGCAGCTTCATGGTCAAATGTGCATGTAAATCATCTATAACCCTTTTTTGAAATATGTTCGACACATTAAGGAAATCTTACCAGTATACCATAGAATTCCAAAGTGTTGAATTTCTAACTGTCATCATGGTTTGACACAAGTTCTGTCCATAAAGAAAATGTTTAATAATGTTTGAATGACATCAAAAAGTAAAGTACAAAAAAAAAACTACAGTTCTTGTCAAGAATATTTTAGAAACTTGTGTTTGTGTGTCTTTGCTCGTCCAAAAGTCTCATTACTCTGGAAACTGCTTTGTGTGTTCGCCATAGTTGTGTGAAAGCCAGAGGGTGGTGATTCTGGACAACGCCTCGCAACCTCGGCGTGTTGAGATTGTGAACTTTCAGCCCTTCGAGGACGATCGAGACCATGAACAGAGTCTGTCCAGCTCCCCCACAAAAACAACCACAGAGAGCAGGTGTGTTGGGATGGCTGGGAGGGTGGAAGAGGTGATGATGCGTTAGATTTATAGGTACAGGAGGTACGCTTAAGTCTAAAAATGTACAAATAGGTATTTTGTAAAAGTGTTTCGAAACATTTTGACAGAAGGAAAGACCAGAAACCAAAAAAAATCAGATAAGCTTTTGCTTTTAGGCAGACAGCTCCTCAGGACTCATCCTAAGAAAAGTTAGCTAACAGGGTTTTTTTTGCTGCATCATAAACTCAAATGCTGAGCAAAGGGGTGTTTGTGGGGGTTTTTTTTGTTTGTTTTTATTGTAGATGAGCTTCTTTAAATATACAGAAATGGGTCATTGTGCACAGCCCTGTCAAGATCCTTTTTGAAAGTTGTTCAGCATATTATAAATAAATGTCATATTAAAAATATTAACATTTTAAGCTGTGGTTGTGTCTTCCATGCCAGAAATTATTCAGACAAGACTTGCTTTAGATCCATTTGCATGTTGTGTGTTTCAGGTTTCAAACATTAAGCCCTGAAAGTCAGGAAGATGAAACAGACACGAGTCTACAAACAAACTCTGAGAAGAGCCTGGATTCTTTCAGGAATCTGACAGCAGACGACAAGAACCACAACACCAAAACGCTGGCTGGTAAGTGAGAACGTCTCGACCCCAAAGACTGGTTGTTTTGGCCGTTGCGATCACCTTGTTTTGTGCTCGGTCAAAATGAAGTGAACCATATCGAGGCTAGCCTGCTGAGGTGGTCAAAAGCACAGCCCCACAGATCCGCTTGAGTTCCTACAGGCATGGGAGGTCTCCAAAACTTTGACCTCAATTAACAACAATGACTGGTGCAACAATGGTAACAAAAGGAAGTGGTGCACAGCAGCTGCAGCTCAGTGTTCTTTCAGTTGGTGCTTTGTTTTGCTTTTTTCTACAAAAGCAGCATCTCAGGTGAGTCTGTTGTTCACATAACATCCCAGTGGGCCTGTAGGGGACCTCCCAGGTCCCGGTAGACTTCCATTCCAACGGTGTGGAAGTGGGGCTAAGAAGGTAGCTCCTGAAGGCGCCAGAGCATGTGATGAAACCAAATCCAAAACACCCACACTGGCATATCTGCAAAAACTGCAGGAATCAGGACCCTTTGCTTGTGTGTAAATGACTAATTTTACAGTCAAATAAGGAGAAGGGTTCCTGAAATTAACACAATGCTGATGTTGCAAGATGGATAATTAGATCACAAGGTTCCATGTACAGATCCAGTAGTGGTAAATTTAACTGGACTGGAAAAAAAAAGGTTTGGATCATAATAAACACTGTAACATTTAAACATTGGATCTTTGTAAACAGCCCGGATATCTGAACAAACCAGGGCATCAGGGCATGTGGGACAAATGCCGAAATGAATGCTGTACCGCTCCAGCCTACCTCTGCCTGATGGCTCGTGGCTGGAAGTTGGAATTTACATTTTGAGACCATTCAAGTCAGTATCTTGCTGTTACGCAGTGACACTAATTGACTTCTTTTACTCAGAGTGGTGAGGAGGTGCTTTCACTTCTTTAATCATAGCATCGCACTTTCCAGATTTGGGAACCCCAAGGAAATAATCAGTGATAATGGAGACAAGTTACCTCTTTCAAATTGGTGGCATTTCTAGCAGTGAGAGACTTAAAGCACAGAAAAATGTTTATGTAACACATGGAGCAATACAACCCTGGAACTGAATTCTTCAAGTCCCTCTCCATCCTCTTTGATGGTGTACCAAAGTAGCAGTAACAAGTGTTGAACCTGACGTTAATACAGACGTTCAAAATTGCTCAGTGGAATATAAAGTTTGAATTAGTGAATTATGATTGCAAAACTGGGGATTTCCATTATTCTTCCTCTCATGCTGTGCCCCGCCCTCGTAATTCCTGGCCAGTGACTGAGGAGATCTTTGGTCGTGTGCTTTTGTTTACAAGCTTTGGTTCAAAACAGAAATCTCCAGTAGATGCCAGTCTAAAGACAGACTGCACACAAGATTTAGTACTCGATCCAGACCAAATTAAGCAGACTTACTCCAGACCAACGCACTTTTCTAGTCTGAATACACCCTAAATCTATTTCAAAAGTGTTCCCATGGTCTTTGAATTATAATTATGCCATTTCTGGCAAAAATTCAAAAACCTGTGTTGTTTTCTAAGGCATAGTTTCTGCAGAGTGGCAGTAGTTCATCAGAGACTCATCTCTGAGTTTTGAGCGGGACTGTTGGTGTGGAGAAAGCCAGCCCCCTCACTTCCCATCATCCCTTTGTCTACACACTCCTTTACATTCCCTCACACCCCAACCAAACATTAGTGGTACTACAAAAATAGTGAGCAATAGTGGAGCTATCCAGTCGTACAGTTCGTACAGTGGTTGCTAAACTAATCTAAACAGACTAAGCTAAGATGGCATCCCTGCAATTAACCCCTCCTTCTCTGTGAGGAAAAACTCATTAAAAAAACCCTATGTTGAGGGAAAATAATAAGAAACCTCAGGGATGAAGGAGGGATCCTCTCCCAGGACAGACAGGCGATGTCCTAGAACTGTTAAAGAAGAATTACAGTGCCTTGCCAAAGTATTGGCCCCTCTTGAACTTTTCAACCTTTTGCCACATTTCAGGCTTCAAACATAAAGACATAAAACTGTAATTTTTTGTGAAGAATCAACAACAAGTGGGACACAATCATGAAGTGGAACGAAATTTATGGCATGAAGAACTAAATAAAGTATAGTACTGAGTAAATGATAAAGAATAGAGGAGAGAAGTAATCAAGCACAGAACCCCAGTGCACCCTATTTTCCCCAGCTTATAACTTCAAGTAGCCTGCTAGGAACTAAATGGTGTTGAAATTTAATTCAACATGCTAATGGTAAGAGCATGAAATATGGCACAGATAGCAAACGGTAATAATAACATTAATAGAGAATCAGCAGTTTTAGCATCTCGATATAAATATATTATTAATCTAATCTAAGCTCGCGTAAACCCACTAAGCAGAGGGAATAGACCTGGTTTATCAAACCATCTTTCCTCTGCTTAACTCCACAGAGAAGTATGTATAACGGATGTAATGAAAATTATAATAATTCCCCCAAATTTCATTACAGTAGGTGAGGTAGGGCAGCAGTAAGTTAAATAATCTCTGATTACTGGCTAGCCTGGCAATAATCCTGTCCAAAGAGGAATGTTTTAAGTCTAACTTTGAATGTAGAAACTGTGTCAGTCTCTCTTACATGAGCTGGGAGTTTATTCCATAAAACAGGAGCTTGGTGGATAAAGGCTCTACCTCCAGCTGTGCTTTTAGAAATTCTAGGAACCACAAACAGTCCTGCATTTTGTAAGCGATGTGTTCTATTTGGTTGGTAAGGCACTATGAGATCTTCAATATAGGATGGGGCCATACCATTCAAGGCCTTATAGGTTAGCAGGAGGATTTTGAACTTGATTCTAGATTGAACTGGGAGCCAGTGAAGTGAAGCTAACACAGGAGTAATGTGTTCTCTTCTGCTGGTTCCTGCTAACAATCTAGCTGCTGCATTTTGAACAAGCTGAAGACTTTTTAAAGAACTTTTAGGACACGCTGCTAGCAAAGAGTTACAGTAATCCAGCCTAGACGTAACAAATGCATGGATGAGTTTTTCAGCATCGCTTCTAGATAATATGTTTCTGATCTTAGAAATATTGCGTAGGTGAAAAAATGCAGTTTTACAAGCCTGTGATATGTGAGCCTTAAATGATAAATCCTGGTCACATAAAACCCCCAGGTTTCTAACTGTGGGATTGGAGGCTATATTTGCACCATCCAGGGAGACCATCTGAACAGGTAGGGCATCTCTCAGGTATTGTGGACCTAGTATAAGGACCTCGGTTTTTCTGGGTTTAGGAGGAGGTAATTAACTGCCATCCAAATCTTGATGTCACTAATGCAGGTATTAAGTTTCTCTAAGCGGTCATTCTGGTCGGGTTTAATGGATAGATACAACTGTGTATCATCCGCATAACAGTGAAAATTACCTGATTATGTTCCCTAGAGGCAGCATGTAAAACATAAACAGGATGGGTCCTAGAACTGAGCCCTGTGGGACTCCATGGCTAACTCGAGACTGTGATATTACTGCTAACCCACCTCCTTTAACAATGTGAATAAAGCAATACTCAGAAATGCAATTTTAAGCTGATTTTTTCATATGTTCTCCATCATCAGAGAAATGTTACAAAAGAATGTTAAAAACACCAAAAACATGATTTACGTTGGAGTTGGTCTTTTAAAGCAACACTCCTGACTGCTGACTTTGAAAGGGTCATATCAGCTCAAGTTAAATAGAAAGATGTCCACAAAAACAGCCCTGCACCCACTCCCTCACCTCTGCCAAAGTAACAAAATGCACCGACGACATACATGGATGCTAAGAGGATCAAACAAGAATGTTTGGTCAGATGGAAAGCACACCTTTCCATGTTTGAAAGGTCTCTCAAAGTCTCACAAACCCTCCTGACTCAAACGTTCTTCTGGATGATGAATGCTCATGGAACGCTCTCACCTCGTACTTGTTCCTGTGAACACGCAGAAGGTCAACACAAACTCTGATGTTTCAGCACCTGAGCCTAACCCTGCACCGCAACTCAGCAGGACACCCCAACCTGCAAGGGGCAGAAAGAAGCCAGCTCGGCATCAAAATGATGACCATTAAAGGTTACTTTGGGGCATTGGGGGTTGGAGTTAAAGAGCAAATACCTGGAAATGAATGTGAAAGACAGTTTTTAACATCCTTTTATGTGACTATGCACATAGAAACCATTTATTATGTGACGTCATTAAGGTCAAACTTTCTTTTTTAAATATAGCACGACCACTTTAATAAAGAGGACTCCCAGGACATAGGCAAAAAATGCTGAAACTGCTGTTGCAAAACAAAAGAGAGAGGAATTTGAAACTGCAACAATAGCACCTAAATCTCCTTAAAAATGTTTTACAGGAACATTGTTTAGAAGAAATTGTCCTCACAAGCGCACAACTTTGCTTTGTCCTCTCACCTGCAGCACAGATGGTCGACTTGGTGAGCAGCGACACGTGAGTGAGACTCGTCATCATCACGCCAGCAACCCTGCAGAGCCCAGATGTAGCCAGAATGCAGAGCGTGCTCCATGGTTACCTGTACTTATAACAGGACCGCTCTGACACATCTGTTATCGCAACACTCAGAGACGGATGCTAACATACAGACCAAAAACAAGCTGGGCAACCATCACCTAAAAAAGAAAAGGAGACAATGTATTCTTTCATTTCATGTATGTTCCAGATGTTGATTTTGTGCAGTTGTTTGTTCTCAAAACATGTTTGCACCAAAACGTTCAGAAGCATATTTCTGTTATATGCTGTTTTACGCAGATGATAAGAAAATAGACGTTAAATTTACACTATCACCTTTTTACTTTGTTTCCCCTCATGCGTTTTTTTTTTCTGGTCAGTGGTTATAAACCACAGATGAAAGGGTTTCACCTTAAATTGTTTACTACAAAACATCCAATGCTCTTCTTCAGCAGTTTCATCCAAATCCCACCACAGCTCCCTTTGAAACTGTGTCTTTAATGCTTTGGTAATGGCAGCATCCCTCTACTGGCCTTGTTGCTCCGCCCCTGTCCCCTGCAGTGTGCCTTACCATAGATGCACCATAGATCCGTTGGGCTGAAATGTGGAGCCAACGCCTCACAGTACAGCTGTAAATGTACATTGGTTGGTGATGCAAGAATGAGTTTCAGCACAAATTCTCTTTCAAGTCCACTGTGGGATCAAATCAGGTTCAACTCAAAGTGAATCAAAATGCAGAAAGTACACAACGTACACTTAAATGAAATGTTAAAAAGTTGACAAAAAAATGTAGGTTTGAAATTAATATATTTTCAACTTGAAAGAATTTTTTACATTTTAGAGAATATTTAACTTATAAAAAAGCTATAACCCATAACTGTTACCAAATCAAAACAGATGCTGTTTTGTATTTTTAACATTTGCTTTTTCGTTCCTTTCTTCTTTTCTTTCGGTCCTTAGTTTACAGTTGAAATTCACTTTTTTTTTTTCTTTTTTCGCGGTTCATTCTTACTTGACGCGGGAGCCGGGCTTTAAGCCCATTGGCTACCGGGACATCTGATGACAGAGGTTATGGTGATGTCATTTCCGCTCCCAAACAGTGTCCGTTGTCTTCGCTGCCTGTGTCATCCTTTATTTTGTTTTTTAATTCAAGCTTTAAATTTACAAATGACAGAATATGAAGTGTATTTATTTATTCAAATTTACAGTTTTGTTTTTTACATTTGGAATATTTCCTTCATGTTACATTGTGTACAAACTTTTCAGAAAAATGTTTTCAAATTTACAGTCTGGTTTTTCCTTCACTTTAAGCCGGATCCTGATTTGACCCCGTGGCTCGCTTTAACCTAGATTCACTTGTTTTTTGTTTTTTTTGTTTTTTTTTTGTGTTGCAGAACAAATTTCCTCTTCTGCAGCTAAATATTCCAAACAAAACACAGCATTATGGGTAGTTTTTGTCGTCTACGATCGTAGTGAGAGACATTTTTTAGTCACCTCCTTGAGGGTGGTTTGAACTGAAGTAAGTGCAGCAGAGGCACTTCACAATGGAACCACAACATTCACTTAAAAAAATCTCTACAATTCAGTTTTTATCTTCTGGATGTAAACGTAATCTACAAAATAATAGTGCTGTGGATGATTTTTTTAAAAACAGGCTTTTGGTGATGTGTTTGGAGTCTGTAGCAGCTTCGGTGGGTGTGTTCCAACTGCTGAAAGTACGTTTACCTGTTTCTTTGAAGACAAAGCTGACCCTAGGAAATGTTTGGATGGATATCAAAAGAGGATATTCATTATTTCAAAAGTCATGCTTGCATCACAAACCAAAGTTTTCTGTTCTTTTGAACGTTTCTGCTGCAGGAAACTAAGACAGCTCATGCCACCACCACCCAAGTCTTTTTTTTACTGCTAATGTATCTGTCAGGAGTCTGATCCAGCAGTCGGCTCATAAATTACCTAAACTATCCAGCAGATGCTGGAATTGGTGAAGCTGCTCGGTTGATTGGAGAAGCTTTTTTCTGGATCAACCCATGAATTGCAGCTGATCTGAGGAACAGAATGCGGTGAAGGTTATAGAGGTGTTATATCACTTGGAACATCCAAACAAGATCAGATTCAGTAAAGTTACCAAGTTGTTTTTGTCCAGGACAGAAACAAACATTTCTACAATACTTTATAGTTATCTATGAGAGCCATTAAAAAAATGGTAAAATCAGGACGAGTATTTTATGACATTTTGACACTACAGTTTCTCGCCGTCTGATGAGAATCCACTTATCACGGCGGTGGAACCTGCAGCTCTAGTGTTTCTGTGCCTCTCTGCTGCTGTTTCCACTATTTGAGATTCAACCACAGATTTGTTTTGAAGCTTCAGACTTTAGGAGAACTCAATTGTACCACATTTTTAGCATGATAAATCCAAGTCACGTGTTCATTCACTGCTCTTTCTTGTTTTTAGTCATCTTTTGCTTAGGAGTGGTTATTCTGACAGGGAGGAGGAAGATTTCAAATCACAGAAAAGTCTGAAAAGTTTCCTCTATTAGCAGCTGTTTGAGGGTCAAATTGTTTTTAGTGTCCAAGTCTTCCTGACAATGTTTTGGCTTTCAGTGTATTCTGAGGCTGAGAGACTCTTCCACATTTCTTGATCACTATTATTTATTATTTCTTGATCATTCTTATTCAAGAGATCATCATTTGTTTGATTTACAATTTGAATAAATGCCTTTTAATTTTCAAAAGTCTTTTCCAAAGTCAATTCAGTTTGATCACTTCAGTTTTCACATAACTAATAAACTAAAGTGAAGAAAGGTAAAATTTGAATTCATAAAACTTTAAAAACTGTCAATAATAATAAAATAATAAAAACTGAAGTACTCGTTTTTGCCTAAAAATCTATAATTTTCTACAAATAAATCCAATCTTTTTATATAAAGAGTCCTCTGATCAGATCAATTAATGTTTTTCTTTTTAAAAACCATGGCGTGTAAGGAGAAAAAATAGTTCATCGAGTGAGCTCATGGTGACAGTGATGGACATGATTTCATACAAAAATGTCATTTTTGGGAGTTTGTCAGAGCAGTCCATCGTTTGAGGGTCAGCTGGTTAAAATAAACATTTGGAAAAGTGTTCAGGAAATCCATCGTCATGTCAGAACTGAACTTTTCTCTGGAAAGACTTTTAGGATTTGCTGAAACTGCTGTTTTTAAGGAAAAGTTCATCCCTGAGAACCTATTTGGTTTGTTTATGTTCCAGTTTTTTGTTGATTCTTGGTAAAGGTTCCTGTTGGGCTTTAGGGAAGCTGCTGACCGCTCCGATTGAGTCTGAAACAACACCAGTTTCTTTAGCCACCAGTTAGAGATCATCAGTGATGTCACAGAAATGAAGATCTCACACCACAGGGTGTAAAAGAGATTTGAAAAACGAAACCACTCCAGCTATTTAACGTACTGAGGAAGCCGTTTCCCATCCAGATGCTGTTTGTCTGGTGATTCCTGTGCAGTCCTGGAGTTTGATTTTTACCAAACCAGCTACAGTGTGCCTCCAGAACTGGCTCTGCACTTATTCATTGGGTAGAGTGATTCCCTACTCGCTGGAAGAGACGGATGTCAACAGATTGATAGATGTGAGCGCAGATGTTGAGGGGAACCGGAGGCTTCAATCCCCTTCTGGGTAAAGTGTGCCGCTGTAACCACCAGAACATCCATCTGCTTGAAGATGCTGCTCTTTCAGCTTTGTCCCTCTCTGTATGTGTTCGTGTTCAGTGTGGGACACACTTGGTCATAAACAACACAGGACTGTCTCTTTAAAGTTCCACTCCGACAAACTTCTGATCTTTTGTAAAAAAAAAAAAAAGATCCCCGTGGTCTTTTAACTATGATTCTGCCGTTTTTAACCTAAATCAAAAACCTGCGTCTTTTTCTAGGACATAGTTTCTGCAGAGCGGCAGGAGTTCTTTGGAAATTCACCTCTTGAGTTGTAGGCGGGACTGTTGGCGCGGAGCAACCCCATCCCCTCTTCCCCTCCCCGTTGCTGAGAGCTCTCTGTTCAAGCGGAGCGGGGAGCTTGTGGCCCGCCCAGCGTGTCTTCCACATCACAAATAAGCTCTTTTTCAAACGTCAACTTATTGTCTATGTCCTGATTCACAATTTGAGTGAAAGAAAAATACTCTGAAATGCCATTTTAATCTGAATTTTCTTTATTTATGTCCTCCAACATCAGAAAAAGGTCACAAGACCATGTTAAAAAGACCAAAAACGTGTTTTTGGAGTGGGTCTTTAAACAGGCAGGCTAACTGAAGACAGCTGAGATGCTGATGAGAGGACTCACCGGAGTTTAACATGGTCCTGCGGTCACACTCTTTTGTTTGTGTAGGGGGTTCCATCATCTCTTACTAGTTTTGTTTTTTTATAGTTCAGTTAAGAAGTATAGGATCAACGTTAGAACTTTATTGGCTCATTTTTCTCACACTCTTGTTATTACGTACAGTGTAGCACTATCCTAGTGACTCCAACAGAAGTGCAGGCAGTTTTATCATCAGGATGACTCAGCAGCTGTGGCTTTCTAATGCTATTTACACATTTACTCTGCCTTTGGGGACAGTGTAGCCAGGGTTACAAGTTCATGAAATGTTTATGTGAGCCAATTATTTCTGTAAATATATTAGTCTTAAATCTTGTTTTCAAATGTCAGTTAACCCATTCTTCCAGTTAAAAAACCAACAGACAGCCTGTTTATGTCATAGTTTACATTGTTTATCATAGTAGGACGCACTGTTAATGCTGTATAACACCATAGGACTCATGACATGTTTGACTTGCTCTTACTGTTAAAGTGCTGGTTCTTAATGCAGGTGTGTATAGATGGCTGCCATTGCCTGCAGTGCCCAGGGACACCAAGCTCCTCCTGGTTGGTGTCCACCGTGGTCAGTGTATCTGATGGAACAACAACTGTTGTTTTTTTCAAAAGCAGGATGATAACCGCCTTTCCTAATCCAGCGGCCTTTGGTCAACTGCAGCTTTCCGCCCTTTAGGAGGCGCTACACGTAGAATCTGACATTGCATGATAACTATAGCTAGAGCACAGCCTGCCAACATGTTGATCGTTCATTTACATATGAGAATTAGTATTTTGTTGGGTTTAACTGGCCTACGGGTTAAGCAGGTTACAGGTTACCCCCCACACACGCATACACTGCTGGGGAGGCTCATGTGGGTTTTACTTTTCCTGGTCAAAGATGATAAAAGAGTCAAAGCTGAAGATACGGAGATCAAAATGTTTCACTGAACTGCTATATCTCAAGCTGCTATCAACACTGAGCTGCAGATAAACAGGAGAGGTGTCAAATCTCAACACTCCTCCTTCACGCCCAAGTGACCACAGAAATCTCCCATCTCTGCCTTTTGCCATGCTGGAGGCTCCCTGCTTTCACATGAACTCTCCTTCCTTTTTATATGCATATAGAGATATATTTAAAAGTGTTCTACGTTATGTTCAACTTCAAAAGTGCCACTTCATGCTGCTGTTTTTCTCTTCTGTTCCATGACTGATGTTAGTGGACTAAAATTAATGTGATCTGCTGAATACGGGTTATGAGAATGCTTTGGATGTGTATCTGTTTTTGCAGTTTGTGTCTTCCGTTTAGTTCTCTTTGGTTTACATCTTTGACCTGACGTGTGAGGAGCTGGAGGACCTGACACAGATAGCACATGTATAAAGCAATAAGTTGGATCTTCGGGACATCAGAGACATTTAAGAAATGTAAAGACAATACAATGAACAAACACTAATTTATCTACACACTTAAATAAGAGTGTGATTATTATGAGAGGCTATTAATAATATCTGTATCAATATGCAAAGGGATCATACTCCATCTGTTTTATATTATGTTAAATAAATGTTGATGTTCCTAAATCTGGGTGGGAAGTGTTTTCTTGCCGAGACATACATGTTTGCTTTTGTCGTGTCTGTCATGGAAACAGATGGGGTTTTTCTTCTTCTGTCTTGCAGTAGTCCTGAACTGCATGGACCAGGTTGTTTTTGCAGTTCTTCTTTCCTACTCTGCCTTTGAGCTCAAATTTTACCCTCGCCACATATGCTCAAAAACGTACCAAAATTTGCTTGCACCAACTACCTGGTAAAAAAAAAACAAAATTGGGGCGCGTAGTGAATGATGAAGAAATCATTGCATCACAGCAGCTGAGACCATTAAAAAAAATGGGGCTCAAAAAACAAAACTAAAACATTTTTAAGACAATATCGTACCAGAGCAAAAATTCAAGTCTCCAACCACAACCGAAATTTTATTGATGTTTGATCTCGGGGAGGGGCCGCCATCTTGAAGATTTTTTTTTTTTTAAATCCAGTTTTTCTACCTTCTACAAATGTAAACTCCTCCGAGCTGCTTCGATTCATTGCCTCCTGACTTCTCGAGCATCATTGGGAAGCTACTTAGGAATAAAAGGTAAAAGTTGCAGATTTTGAGTGGCAGTACGGTGGTGAGCTCGCTAAATTGCCGTTCCCCTGTTACTCGCACATTTTTGACTGGAATAATGTGAAAATTGAAGACATTAATACCTGGCTTAAGATAAACGAAACGATATAACAAACGCTGTGAACATATTAGGAATGAGGGCGTGCTTCGTAACTCATAACCTCCATGGCTGAGATAATCCAAATGTTTAATTTTGTCATTTCTTCAAAAAAATAAATAGACCTGGTTTCCACTTCCAGCCAACCAAAACAAAATGGTTTCTATGGGGATCAAATCAAAAGAAAAGCCACTTATTTTTTAACTGTTTTTTATGAACTTGTCAGTCAGTTCTGACTAGGGTGTCAGGGGCAAAGGTGGAGAGAGGGGCGTGTCGCAGCCGTTCAGCCAGTGAGGGCAGGTAAAAGGGGAAGCAGACATGCTATGCAGCTCGCGGCTTTGATTAATATGTAGTTTCTCCACATAAATCTGAGTTGTAGATTTTTTTGATATTTCTGTGTTCTTCAAAGCTGTGATCAAGTGGTTACGTTACCATGGTTTAGAGACTCTTCATCTTCTGGAGTGTCATCTTTGTTTTGCTGTGCCACACTGCTGTCGCCTCTGGATGTTTTGTTTGGAGTGTACATGCATCTATCATCTACAGACTAACTCACACACACACATATATATCAAATGGACATACTGTATATACAAACATCTGCATTGGTACCAGGGTGGGCAAGCGCCTGTGCTCAGGTGAGTCAAGACCCCACAGATGCCCCCGTGTGAACAAGGGACATCCATGTCTGGACAACCAAACACCAGCACCCACAAAACCGGACTTAAGGGTCTACCGCAGAGAGAGAGCAGGAGGGCCCAGAAGCACGGAGGATGTAAGGACAAATCCCTGGCAGAGACCAAGCCTCCAGTTGGGCCCAGTTCTAGTATAAGGCTCGAAAAGGGTAACAGGTAGCAAGAGAGATCAGCTAATCTTTATATCAAAATAAAACCTCAACGTCTTTATTATAAAGATAATTTTAAAAGAATGGATTATTTTTCCATAACAGAACTCAGATAACAGGAAATTGGGCAGAACTGAGATAAAGTGAAGATTCCTATTGTTAATGTTACAGGACAGATGTCTAATCAAATTGGGCAGCTATGTGATTTAGTCCTTTTAGAAGTTGCTTTTCCAAATACAAACTAGAACACATGGTAGTTATCTATATAAATAAAAATGCAATTCATTTTTCAAAATAAATGGCACAATTGAACATTTAGAATTACAAAACACTGTAATACATTAGTCTTTATTTTTAAAGTTCGATTTTTTAAAAACTAGAATCTGATATTGTAATCGTGTCACCATTTATTGATGATCATAAAAAGGCCACATTTTTGTCTCAAAGCCAGTGTTTTGGCAGATGGTTGTGAGTGAGCAGCCTGTCTGTATAGACAAGCTTTGTTTGCCCGGAATCTCACTATTGCAGGACGAAGTGAGCCGTCTTTTCGAACAGATGAGCTTTGGCTCAGCGAAGTCAACGTCATGATGTAAAGCCCCTGAGCCTGCTGGTGTCGGAACAGAGGAGCACGGCGGTCCGGGCCCAACTTTCGGTACGAATACTTCGAACGAACCGCTGCTCGAGAATGGCTGAAGGGCCCATCAGACCCGAACTTCATTCAGCACCGAACGGAACCGCTTTCTCATCAGGAACTTGCGCGGATGTTCCGGAGTCTGAAACGGGTGACGGCGAGGGCAGACCACGCGCGAGCAGCGCGCGGTTCCCGGGTGAGGACAAGAGCGGCCAGAACCCGCCTGCTTGTCAGCCCACCGAACCAGCGAACGGAGAGGAACCCGGCGCTGAGCCCCGTGGGGGGAGCCGGGCTCGGACGGGCTCGTGTTACCGCGTGGAGGGCGCGCGGGTGCCTGAAGGAGAACAAAGGGCACCCAGAAGGTGCAACAAATCCGAGGAAGGGCACGAGCGCGGTTCCGAGAGCCGGGCAGGCACCGAGCTGGGATCACTGGACCGGGAGTCGCCCTGCCGAGTGGACTCCGAAGACAGGTGGGGAAGGATCTGAGGAGCCGCTGGGGTCGCGTGAGGAAATGATAATGCACCGTCTGCGGAGATCACGTGCGCTTTCACACTTAGCCGCGCGGAAATGAAGCTCCTCTGGGAGAAGAGATGGAGGTCAAAGAAAGTGTCCTCCTCAGGGTCTGCGCCCCTTTAAGCGGGAGCGCGCTCGTTTAATCGGTCACCATCCGAGACAACGATGTGAGTTCAAGTAAAACAAAGAACAAAAATCAAAACCATTTAACTTAAAGGTTTACAGTCTGAACAGTCGAAGAGAGAAATGCGCAGATGAATTACAAGAGGTGAAATCACCGCCATTTTCTATTAAAAACATTCACGTTAACACGCAGGAGATATCTCAGCCCGACCGAACCGGTTTTTCCAGCATATGTGGATCCGTTCTGTCAGGCTCGAAACGAAAAGTCACGTTTCCTTCACGGAATCACGTTACATTGTTCAAACCAGAACCAGAACCGTGTTCGCGAGTGTTTCTTTTAACAGGGACCTTTATGAATGACCAGTACACAGAGAAGCTTAGTCCATCCTTAAAGATAAGAGAATGCATGTATTTAAAAAAACAAACAAACATACAAGAATTACCAGTATAAAACGACGTTAGGGGTCATCTGTCAAACTTTAAAACAATCAAACTGTCTGTAAGCACACCATGGATGTTAAATATACACAGTCCTGTTTGGATCTAATGGACATTTTTTATTCAGAACATGGCAAACCCAGATCCCAGATGAAATTCTAGTCAATATAAAACTGTTAAAATATAATAAATGTCATTTGAGTTCATGTTTGCCTGATGTGAGCAGCCTTACATTCTTTTATAATCTTTCCCACTTATAAATAAACACATTTATGTGACAGAGTATTAGGGCTACCACAAGAATAAATTCATTTACGAGAATTAGGACATAAAATTGTGAGGAAAGAAAATCCGAGTTTTACAAGAAAAAAGTTGTAAATTTATGAGAAAAAAAACTACAAGAATAAAGCGGTAAAATTATGATAATAAAGTCAATCATTTATAATAAACAAGAGCCATTATTTTACTAGAATAGAGTTGTAAATTTATGAGAAAAACCTGTAATTTAACCAGGAAACAGCCATAGGTTTTGGAAAACATATTTGGCACATTACATGCAGACTCAATCCATCAATGCATCATTTATGTTTTTCTATCATAAACTGCATTTGGACCTCTGCTACTAGACTAGTGTACCCGATGGAAATCCACTCTTTGTGGGTCAAAAATAATTCTAAAACAATAATTCTTCTGAAGAAGTTCCTGCAAATTAATTTCAAAGCTTTTATACTTAAAAAAAACAATTGTGTTTTTCATTCAATTTAATGTAGAGCTAAAAGACTTATTCTGAATGAAGGACAAAATATTCTACAGATGGCTCTCATACTAAAAACGTGATACTTGTTCCTTTTTTAAAATGTTATTAGTAAACAGACTAGCGCTTCATAAACGTAAGACTTAAATCTCGTTTAATCTATTTTATAAGTTACCGTATACAATTTTTGTTATTGTAAAAAAATTCTCATAATATCACCACCTTTTTCTTGCAATCTTTTTTCTTTTTTCTCATAATTTTTTCTCGTATTTTTGTTTAATGGTAGCCCTACTACACTGTTGCATTTTAATCTTTTTTTTCCCTTTTGAAAATTTGAATGAAAAACGATACAATAATATTATTATCCCTTTGAGGGTGTAGCTGATGTGATTGCTTAAAGACTTGCATGCTTGTGGTGGTGAAGTTCAACAATCAAACAGATGCAGCTTTATCGCTGTTAGGTGCATTGTGGGATTAGGTGCCTTGCTTTTACAGGCTGCGATGCAGTGCAGAAACTGCCTTTGCTTCTGTGATGACGAGGTTGTTCTGAGGGATGTGCAAAGAACCATGAATTTAGAAAAGACGAAAAATTAGTTTGTTTGGTCAGAATGACTAACTTTAACTGTGACAAACAATCTGACAAAATCAAAAATTATCAACAAAAGAACAATTTCTTAACTCACAAAAACCAAACGTATTCATAGTCCTCGTGTGTAGACTTTGCTTTAAAGCAAATATATCAACTTTATAACATTAAGGACTCTGCTGTGATCAAAACCTGGAGAAATGAAACATCATCTCATCTTCTGAACAACAGATTTTCTGCCAGGTTACGACCTGACATCCTCTGTTTTTGGGTTCTCCAGTATAAGCTCCACCTTGATGGACATGGAGAGCACTGCATCCAGCGGGCGCTCAACGCCCGCCATGCTCAGTAGCCATGATGGGGCAGTGACGGCGGCCGCCTCAACAGTGGCGGGAGGAAAGTCCCTGATCTACACCTGCTTCTGGGACGAATGCCAGCTGCTGTTCTCCAGCAGCCCGGACCTGGCAGAGCACATCCGAGCTTCACATGTAGACCGACAGAGAGAGGGGGTGAGTGCATCTCGGATTTAAGCATACAACTGTGTGCAGAGCGTCTGGGAAAACTGGGCCACCAGAACCTGAAGCTAGCAGCTACGTTTGCAGTAACGCAGGACAGAATCATCATCTGTTCCTACTTGCAAAGTGCATATTTTTTTACGTCTGGGTCTGGAAACTCTCTGGTGAAAAAAGTTTCACAGGATATGTGTAATTCTTGATTTGTAACACATACAATACATGTGGTGCGTAACTGTGTGTACTTTCATTTATGTATTCACATGTACACTCAAATATCAAAAACTTACAAATATGAAATACAAATTATGCTCCCACCACTTGAAATGACACCACCATAAAACTGACTACGAATTCTGCACGGCTCCTACATTCACAATCTTTAAGTAGTCTTTATGTAGCCTGATACACACAGACAAAACCACATTTACGCACCCGTCAGTTACAAGTGCATGTGAGGTTGTGAGACTCTTTCACGGCTTCAGATTTGTGTTTCGATGATGCATTAAAATGTCGATAAAATGCTGGATCAGCAGCGTTTTATCGACCGCTTTGAACTTCGATTGTGAATAATTTCTAGTAAAAACTTGACAATCTTTCCCCTTTCTTAAAACACGATTAAATCTTAAACAGCTCTGATAATTATGTTTTTTTTTAAGAAGTGTAAATATGCATTATTAAAACACACATCCCATTTTCTTTAACGTTCTCCAGCTCCCTCTTTACAGCACCACCTCAGCGCCTCCAGCTATTCTCCAATCGCTGGTGCCCAGTCATGGCGATAGCAGGCATCTGGTGCTGCCTGCTATCGCCTGGATTATTAAATGTCACACTGGTCAGGGGTAAATAGTGAGGTATAAATGACAGAGGAAAACCACAGGGCAGATTTGTTCCTGATGCTAATGAAACACAAAAAGGACTAGATGGCTTTAAATATGTACACAATTTGATGCAGAACGTGTTGTTTCACGTGTGTTTGTGTGCGCTTCCTCAGGTGTTTGTGTGTCTGTGGAAGGGCTGTAAGGTGTACAACACTCCGTCCACCAGTCAGAGCTGGCTCCAGAGGCACATGCTGAGTCACAGTGGAGACAAGCCCTTTAAGGTAACACAACCCACACCCAACACCGTTGTGTTCCATCCAATCGGGTCTCTTATTTGTCTTCCACTTCTGTCTCTGCAGTGTGTAGTGGGGGGTTGCAGTGCCACGTTTGCCTCACAGGGGGGGCTTGCCCGCCATGTGCCCACCCACTTCAGCTCCCAGGGCTCCTCCAAAGCATCCAGTCAGGGCAGAGTGAAGGAGGAGTCTCCATCCAAGGCTGGCCACAAGAGGAGAAAGCTCAGGAACAAATATAGGCGCTCCCTTCGTACGTTGATGCTCACGTGCACTCACATACTGCTTAGGTGCACACGCATATCATACACGTGCGCATGCATACTGCATGTAGTGTTTGTCAGTATTATTAGATGATAAAAATACTGTCAAACATGTCAGTTTATCCCATTGACATATATTCATTTACTGGACAAATCAAGGTGTTGACGTCACCCATAGGAAATGCCTTACCTCTGGCCCTTGCAAAATCAGGCCAGAGCCTTCTCCGTCACTTCCTGATGGTCTGCAGCCATTTTGAAACCCGTCAACAGTGATTGGCTCGAGTCGGTCTGACTCACGTTTTAGAGAAACCACTGTCGCCAGTAGTACTACCCTCCCACTGAAAGCGACCTCAGGAGAATCTGTCAAACGTTTGAGGAGGGGCCAGCGAGCACCACATGCTTTTACTGAGGCATCTGATTGGTCAGTTTTGACTTGAATAACTTGTGATAAAGAAAAAATATCTTTAAAAAAATTGAATTATAAAGAACATGTTAAGAAGAAGTTATCAGAGCAAAAACAGTTATTCTGACAAATAAAATGACTGAGTAATAACTGCGTGTTTCTCAATGGAAGCCTACGGGATTTTGGCCTGCTTGCAACCGGTGGGTACTTCCTGTTTGGAACGGGAGGGGTTGAGCTTCCCGGTGTTTTTTTTAACAGTCAATAGTTTGACTTGACAACCCTAGCACCTACTCTGATATTTATTTAGCTTTTCTTCTATCAACTTTGGACTTTCTAATTTACCATCTACCATTTACCTCGGCAGCTTTTAGAGAAAACATCAAGTTTTTACATTAATCGCTTCGGTTTTTTGTCCCTGTTCAACTTTCTCCACTGCTCTTCACTCCTGTTGTTCTCGTCGGTGTCAGCAGACTCCTCACTCGTTGTGTCCTTCCGTTTACAGCCAGACCCCACGACTTCTTTGATGCTCAGACAATGGACGCCATCCGCCACCGAGCCATCTGCCTTAACCTGGCGACACACATTGAGAGCCTGGGCAACGGAAACAGTGTGGTGTTCCACAGCAGGGTGGGGGCTCGCATGCTGCCGCTGCAGATAGTGACAGCGAGGAACAAGCGTGTCACTGTTTTCATGCTTGTGTTTCAGGTCATAGCCAGAAGGAAGGAGGCCTCTGGGAAAGTGAAGTTTCTGTTGCACTGGACACCAGAAGACATGTAAGTCTTCACCTGGTTCAGTCCGTCCCCCCCCCCCCCCCCCCACACACACACACACACACACACACACATCTTTTGTAAGGCTGTTGCATTGAAGCATTGTTTATTGTGGTAGACTACCAGATGTTTGGGTGAACGAGAATGACCAACTGCAAATGAAGACCAAAGTGGTTCACCTGTCTAAGCTGCCTGCTGACACAGCTGTGCTCCTGGACCCCACCCTGTACAGGTATGTCTGCAGCAGACCGTTTCTCACAGGAACAGTCCCATGGAATCCCTGAAATGGGTTAGGAGGCAAATAAACATCACCCCTTGATCTGCTTTGGTTCTCATGTTTTGCTTCTCTTCTGAGAAACAAAGTGTGATATCTGAAGAAGGTCCTGCACCTCTTCATTACAACATAAATTGATCCATCTATGCAGCAGACTTCTTCAAAATTGTAATTCTTTAGATTTAAGCGCTGAGCTCCTTCTCCCCTGGTGATCAAGCCCCATCATCTGGTCCTGAGTTTCAAACAGACTAGGAGGTAGCAAGTGTTGCAGGCCACACGAGAATGCATCGCTGACCTCCACCACAGCGATATTCTGATCATCACGATAGATTCAAAAAAGCATCAGTTCCGAGAGAAAGTTCACCTCTTACCGCTTGGCCTTGTCAAGAAGATGAAGCAAAAAATTTGAACTTCTTTTTAGATGTCAACACCCAGCAGCCAATCATATTTGAGTATTCACCCAGACCATTTAAAGTGCAGAAACAATGTTTGTTTCTTATGGCTGTATGTCGGCATCTTTGTTTTCTTGGAGTAACACTGCAGACAGTTCTGCTCATCTTACTGTTGTTGTGTTTTGTTTTGTTTCTGGGATATCTGACAATGAAAATGTAGGAAAAATGTTATCTCTGGCCTTTTTTTTGGTTCAAAATATTGTTGCACACTGTTGTATATTGTTGTATCAAATTGACCTAGTAAGACATTGTGATTAATCACAATCCAGAAGTGTGAATAATCTGGGTATTTTTTTATCAATTGACTACTTTATACAGATATCTAGTTCAAACAGATTACATCATTACAGGTAACAAGTATAGGATAGTATAGCTTCTTAAAGAAGTAGTAACAGGTCTGTGAAGGATAGAATCCTCGTTTATTTGTAGTAGATAAATACCTAGTCTATGCTCCATGATATAAATGAACTATTTTCAAAAGCAAACAAATCTTTTTTTACATTCTGTCTCTTCGAGTTGAAGTTGAACATTACAGACCTAACTTGTTTTTTCTTACTGAACAGCTTGCAGAATTTGTGCCGGACCAATACTTGTTTGCCAGAATTTTCAAATCCCAGCAGAAACAGAAGGAAGTTGCAAATGTAACATGAGGATTAATTAGAAAGATGAGGCTGAAATACTGAATGCTTTCTTAACCCTGATGTTTTAGCAAAGTTACTGAAACTAGTGATGTAAGGAAGTTGGGAGAAGCTCAAAAAACTCATCTTTGTTTTGCAGGATGTTCTTATGACCTCTCCTTGTGAACGCCGCCTCCTTCTCCTGTCATCGTGCCATGAGCCCTTTTCTTGATCCTCCTGAGCAATACTGGGTTTAAGTGACTTTTCTTATTTGAATGTTCTTAGGTTCTGAGCTTACTAGAGTTGTATCTGTAAATATTTCCACACAAATTTGTAATATATTTTTATATTTTTTTAATGGAACTGTAGATTGTTTCTGATTACTTTTTTTTTTTTTTTTTTTAACAAATACATGTTAGAAACATATGTTTGCCAAATATTCCTATAGAACACCCCAGTTTGCAATCTTAGTCTTTTAGGTATCTAATTTATTTAGTTATTTATTTTTGACACCAAATAACTCTTGGTAGAAGGGGGTGGATTTGGACATGAGTTTATGACTAACACAAACAGAAAACGTTTTAGAAATACACAGCAGAATTGTCAGTTTTACACAGAAAATGTATTTACCGCATTTTACTTTTTCGCAAACTGGATTAAAAAGTGTAAAAAAAATTTTACTTGCCTTTGAAAGCTGTGTTCTACATCAAAGTGTCTGTTCTGATTCCTCATTATCTAGCAAGTGTTTGAGCTCTGGTTAAAAAGAACAAAGATCTCATTAAATGAGTGGTCAAAGTTCAATTTGTTCAACTTTTCATTCACGGCCGCTGGTTTTCCAGGTAGAGCCCAAAAAAGAAAAGAAAAACTTGCGTAAGGACTCGTGAAGGTGAGAATATTGAACGGCGAAGCTCAAAAGACGCGCCATTACATAGCCTATTCATTGGAAGTGGTCGCTTGGGGGCAATTTAACAGTGGCTTTTCAA